>JAQZBX010056368.1:0-18205 GCA_029593785.1 Cabassous unicinctus
ATATTCATACGAATTATTAGAAGACAAAGCATTCATGCATTATTTCAAATATATTAATTATACACAGATGCCTCAAATAAATTGATCATTGTTTTCAAACCACTTAAAGCCTTATGTTATAATTTTTCTTGCTAGAAATCTGATTTTCAAAATATTCTAGATGAGCCATACTTAACTGACAATACAATGTTCTTTCTCAACCCTGGACCATTAAAATCCATGTCATTTCTCTTTATTAATATGTTGCTGAATTTATTTTCATTTAAAATTTAGTGTCTTTACATAAATCTAGGTTTCAAAGCCAACTGAAGAATCACTTCTTAATGCCTTCCTTGTTCTCTTATTAAAGGTGTCTTTTAGTACCATAGATTAGAGATTTTTCATTGCTGCATACATAAGAACAAAGGATTTCTTCCATAAATCCATTAAGGTATATTTTAAAAACTCTTATTTTTCCTATCCATTAACTATTCTTCTTTTTAAAAAATAACATTAACTTCAGAATAAAATAAAAACTCCTTAAGCTAAACTACAGGTCCTTACATTTGATTTCTCAGGCAATCAACTATTTTTTCTCATCAATCACAGGGCTATTTCTTTTCTTTGATATATTCATTATCATTTCTCTTCCTGTTTACATCCTATTTACTTTCTTCATTAAAGATGAGCTCTTTCTTTGTTCTTTAGTGGTCTTGGCTACTTATACCATAGCAAATATGAGATTCTATTCTGCTAGTATAAATGATGCCATAGCAGGCTCTCTTATAATTGACTAGTTATTGGCTTATATCCCATACTGTATTTTCTGTTTCTATTTTCTATGTCTTTTTTCATCTTCATAATATAAACTGGATTTTAGTGGGCTTTCAATTTTTTCTAAAATGAAATGGATGAATATGCCTTTGAGGAATAGAGGAAATTGGTTGGCTAAAAGATGGGATTCTCTGCATTTTGAGAAATAAGACTCAAAAGAAAGTTACCAATTGTTGCTGACAAAATTTAGAATCAAATTCTTGATATGTAACTAGACTATGTACTTTTTTTTTAGGCATATGATAGGACTTGTGTAAGAAAGTGTGGGAAAATTTGTTTGCATTTTGGACACGTCTATTAATTTCCTAAATTGTAATGACATTTTCATTTTTTCTTTGACAAATTAAAGCTGAAAAGGACATAAATAATATATATGTATTTTAAAGATTTATTTTTTATTTATTTCCCTCCCTCCCCCCACCCCTTGCATTTGCTCTCTGCCCTCTGTGTCCACTTGCTGCATGTTCTTCTGTGTCTGCTTGTCTTCTCTTCTCGTCTTCTCTATTTAGGAGGCACCGGGAACCGATCCTGGGACCTTCTTATGTGGGAGAGAGGCACCAAATCTTTTGAGCCACCTCAGCTCCCTGGTTTGCTGTGTCTCTCATTGTCTTCTCCCTCTGTGTCTCTTTTTTGTTGTGTCATCTTGTTGAGCTGTCTCTCCATGTGGACCACCAGCTCTCCATGCAGGCCGCCAGCTCTCTGCATGGGCCTGCTTTAATCATCACCAGGAGGCCCCAGAAATCGAACCTGGGAAACCCCATATGCTAGACGGGAGCCCAATTGCTTGAGCCTCTTCTCCTTCTAGGACATAAATATTTTTAAAACTGTTTCTTACCTCTGGCTATTTGCATCTACTAGTCTTTATCCAGATATCAAGAAAATCTTATGTTTTATACCCACAAACCTTAGAAATTCTTCACTTCTTCCTTTGTATTATTCTGCCATGGTCTATTTATTATCTCTTATTTATCATTCTATATATTTGGATTATATGGATATGCATTTCTCACATACTTCTTTATATTGAATATGTATTGATATACCATTTACCCTTTATGATTTGACTGCTTTTATTGCTATGACTTATTAACTTTATAAACGCTATAGAACTTAGTTTTGCAAATAATGGTTGCCTAATATTTATTTGATTTTCTTTCTAAATCAAATAGTAGTTAATTTTAATAAAACATATAGCCTAATGAATTATAAAACATGTGCTTAGTTTAAAATAAAATTGAATTATGAGGTACAGTTACATGTGAATTCTCTACAAATAAGTTAAATTTATATAATGTTTTCATGATTATATAATATGCCTTGAAAAGTTAAATACCACAAAGAAAAAACAACTTGATAATTTTAAGTCATAATTTACTGAAACTTGGAAACTTAATATGAAATGTAATGATCATATTCTACTAATTTTGCAAATATATCTTTAATATTGCCAAATTTCATTATTGTCTTAATTTTTTTGAGGTGGCTATTATGTTTGGCATAACTTGATGCAATAAAATAAAATACTAATCATTACATTTACTTTGTAATTCTTCAAAGCTTCATTGTTGATTATTAACTTTCATTTTAGTTGACATAAATGTTATATTATTGCCTTTCAGGTGAATTGAGTCTGTATGTAGCCTGAATCTGTCAAAATGATTTTGATAAAAAATAGGTTTCAGGAAGTTTTTTTTTCCTTTCTAATTTCTTTCAGCACATGCTTCTGAAATAATAAATACACTCCCTGGGGATAATTAATCACAGTGGGAGTTTAAGACATAATTATTTGAAGACATATAGCATTTTAAGATTGATCCTTTAAAATGGTGTTACTTAGATTGCTTCAAAGTCTATCATGTCTCAACACTTGTTCTTCTTGTCTTGTAAATATGCATATGGCTACTTGTGCAGAATATGAATTAAAGTTTAGGTTTTATTTGTATTATATATTTAAATCCACAAGGTTTATTATACAAAGAACAGTCATGAATACCACATAGGCTAAATTTAGGTAGTTTCTTAAAGAATCCATTTTAGGAAATAGTGATGTTAATTAAGTATTTTTGAGACTGAAATGACCAAATAATTTTTTCATCATCAAATATACTTAAATATTTCTGTTATTGTTTATTTGGTTTATTTTATGTTTATGGTTTTTAAAAGGTATTTTCTGATTATAGTAAACTTTTCTTTGTGGAATAAGCCAAGCCACTATTTTGCAAACTCTAATGAAATAATTGATTTTTGCAAATAGTATAAATGAGTGTTTAAAAAAATTAGGTCAAATATTGGTGAGAAACTAGCTGTTCACAGTATGACAACATTTATCTGCAAACTATTTGTTGGTTATAAGCAGCTTTTCTACTTCGGAACTTGGTTAGCAGCACCTGTAGCCATCAACAAATATTTGTTGACACATGCTGTGGTAGTTGGAGGCTTTTGTGGATCCCACAAAATTTTGTTCTTAAATTAATTCATTTCTGTGGGTGTGAACTTATTATAAGTGGGAACTCTTGATTAAATCACTTTAATTAAGGGCCTTCAATTAGATTACTTTAGTAGGGTATGACCCGGAGTGGGTCTTAATCCTCTTACTGGACTCCTTTATAAACCAGATGAATATGGGGAGCAGGAGCTGCAGAGATAGAGAAAAACTCCCCAAAACTGAGGAAGCCCAGAAGACAGAACCTGAAATCAATAGACTCCAGGAGAGGAAGCTGGAGGAAGCCAGAAGCTGAAAGCAGAGAGACCCAAAAGAGAAAGGAAAGACCAGAGACACTGCCATTGTGCCTTGCCTTGTGACAGGAATCCAGGATCGTCAGTAGCCTTGTCTTTGGAGAGAGAGTTTCACCTGGTGCCTTGATTTGGACATTTTTCTCAGCCTCAGAACTGTAATCCTATAAGTTAATAAATCCACATTGTAAAAGCCAACCCATTTCTGGTATATTGCCTTGGCAGCAAACTAAAACACATACTTAGAAAATGCATTATACACATCTTATATTTGTAAAGTGTGTATCACAGCACTTTTACTTTTATTGTAGTTCCTTAAGTAATCATGCTAACTTCAATTTCTTCTTTCGATATTCCTAATTTTGGCCAAGTAATTTTATAGGTATTGTTTTCTTTAGACCATTCCTTTCTGCAAAACCATTATGGTTTTCTTGTTGTATACAAAATGATCTCCCAATTTTAACAGTGAAGGCATAGTCCCAAAATAACTACTATCTGTACTCTTTTTCCAAACATTTTCCACTTAAAGAGAGTCTGCTAAATAAAATTAATCATACCCTTTTCATTCCAAATATAAGGTATATCCCTGCTCTGATATTCTCTCCCTCTTGCCCCCAATGTATATTATTTTAGGTTACTTTCCAATCTACACTAAGAAGCTGTTTACAACATCACAGTCTACCATGATCTCTCCTTTACCTTACGTTTTATATAGCAGCACTCCTAGACAAATAATTTAAAACTTATCAGAGTGTTTGACTATATAGGAGGATAGATGTTAATTCTTTCTTTTCACATTTCTGTAGGAGAGGCCTCAGATGCCGCAATTCCCCTGAGCGAGGTTACCATTAGTAAAACCAGATCTGCTTTCCCTATGTACCCTCCATTCTCTTTTTCCCAAGGTAAGAGAAATATATAATTCAACTGAGAAAAACTTAGGATACTTAGTGTGGTATTTCCCAGGGAGTGTTTTTTTCTTTTTTTTTTTTTCATATTTTCTTTTAAACTTCATACAGTGCTTTCAGCCTGTTGTTCCTCCCCTACAAGGTGCTCTCTTTAGACTGTTTTGAGGGATATCTACCATTATCATATTTTTCTATCTACAGCTAGGTGGGTAATTTGAATCTGAAGTTGAAAGTAATAGCCCCAGCTACATTTGTTAATTTAGCTCTTACTAGAAAACCATTGAGAAGGCTTATATTTGGCTTTGGACTTGTATGTATCCTCTCAGTTGGAACCCTAGAGGAACAAAAACTGGGCATGGAAGCTTTATAATTTGATGAATTAAAAAACCATTGTATGTTTCACATCTTGCAAAGTGAATTGGAATTCCCTTAATGCAAGAGCCAAAGCTTATACTTGTCTATTCACATTTGCCTTCCCTAGTTCTGTACTTGATAGGGCGTGGGTGTTCAATAAATGTGGGGAGTTGGTACAAACGAATACAAATGTACCATCCTAAGGAATCCTACTACTCTGCATCTATTTTATTATTTAATTTGTCAGTCATGTACTAAACAAGAAGGAAATATAGGTTTGACAGTATGGGTTATAGATAAGCTTTACCTGGGGTCAAATTCTGGCCCTTTGTCATATTAGATATAAATTATCTTAGTTTATTTATACATCTTGCTTCAAGGTTTAAATAAAATAACACATGTAAAATGGCAGTATTATTTCTGATACAGAATAATTACTTTTTAACTTGAGTAATTTCTATATGCCAAGTTCTCTGCTCAGTACATCACTTAGGACATTCCCTAAATTCTCACACAGCAGTTTGATAGAGGTTCTATTTTATTGTCATATTACAGATGATAAATTAGACATGAAGAAAGATTAAATAATTTTCATTAGTCTGCATCTACTAATAGGTGAATTGGGGTATTGGACCCCAACTGCTGTTTCCAGAGAACACACTCTTAATCATTACAACCTGCAATGCCTGTGGCAATTTGAGACTGTTTTTGCAAATCTCCTGAAAAAGAGAAAGATTATGTTTGTAAACTGGTCTTTTCCTCTGGATATGACATTCTTTGATTGTATTAAATTCAAAGGTTATAAGATTACTTAATAAAATCAATTTAGGGGGAAGCGGGTGTGGCTCAGTGGATAGAGCCCCCATTTACCATATGGGAGGCCCGGGTTCGCATCCCGAGGCCTCCTTGTGAGGGCAGGCCAGCCTGAGCGGTGCGGTGGGCTGATGCAGCAACCTCACGGCAGGAAGCGGGTGTGGCACAATGGATAGAGCACCCGTTTACCATATGAGAGGCCCCGGGTTCACTTCCCGGCGCCTCCTTGTGAGGGCAGGCCGGCTCGCGCGGTGCTGTGGGGTGATGGGGCAAGACCTCACAGCAAGGGGGAGATAAGCAGACACAGAGAAGACATGCAGCGAATGGACACAGCAGCACAAGCAGCAAGGGGGGGATAAATAAATAAAATAAATAAATCTTTAAAAAAATAAATAAATAAAATAAAATCAATTTAGGGCTTTGATTCAACCACATCAGTAAGTTGTGACTCAGACTGTGTCCCCACCCCCTTCATGGGCCAATATAAATGGACACTCACTCAAGAAAACACATGGAAGAGGAGAAAACTTGGTCATTTCAGCCCTGCCATATGAAAGAAAGGAGGAGGCTCAAACAGCTAAAGTCCCGGGAAGAGAGATGAGCCATTTGCATGATAGTTTGCAGCTGAAGAGAGGAGAGCAGCAGAGCAGCTGAGAAGGCCCAAGAGATCAGGCAGAGATTGCTTGCCATCTTACTTCAAAACATGGCAACAGACTTTGCTGAGAAAGCACCCTTGAGTTGGACTCTTTATGGCCTTATAAAAGCCAACAGATTTCTGGTACTTTGCATCAGCACCCCTTTGACTGACTAATAAAGTATTTGGTACCAAGAGTGGGGTACAGTCTCATGGAATTACCAAAAATGCTGGAAAAGTTTATTAATGTGTAAGTGGTATTTTTTGGAGGAATTGTGGGATGCTTGATGGAAAAGGCCTATGTTTCTTTGAAGAGACTTTTGGTAGGAATATGGATACTAAAGAGACTTTTGATGAGGCCTTAGAAGGAAATGATGAAACTATTATTGGAAACTGGAGGAAAGGCAATCCATGTTTTAAAGTTGTAGAGAACTTAGCAAGATTGACTCCTGATGTTATATGGATAGCAGAATTTGAAAATTATGAGCTTGGACATTTAGCCAAGAAGATTTCCAGATTAAATGTGAAAAATGCAGCCTGTCCTGTCCTTGCAGCTTATAGTAAATGCTAGATGACTGACATAAGCTAAGAACTGACTGCTTGGAACAAAGAAACCAGAAACTGATTCCAGAAATTCCAAGTCTCTGGAAATCAAGCCCCCAGATGATAATGCCCCATTCAAGGAATTTACTAAACTTGGAACTTAAGTCAGGATTGAAGATGTAATTATTCAAGAAAGACTTGTGGAAAGTCTTACTGTCTGATGGTTTGGACCCCTGCTTCCTGCATGCTAACCAACAAGCTTTTTGCAAGATCTGTATGAACAAAACTACTGTCAGCCTGGACTAAAAGAGACATGGAGAAGAGAGATGGAAGGAAAAACAGCTTTGAGAGTAAAACCATGGAAGCTGAGGTCTGGAATTAAGACATCTCCTTGTGCCAAGAGAGGGACCCTACCCATGTATATGGAGAGGGTAAGTTTATCCCAGCAATTGAAGAGGGATAGTTCCACTGCTCAGGGAGAGTTTTGCCATCCCAGGTTATAGAGAGGATGAAGCACATTCCTTAAGGTTTGAGGTTGCCACCACACTGCTCTGAGTGGGGTGGGCCTGTTCCCCATAGATTAGGGAAGGCCAAGTTGCCACCTTACTCTCCTGAGATTGTTGAGCCTGTGTACCAGAGATTAGGGAGAATGTTGCCACCACTTCACTGTACTAAGGGGGTTGAGACTCTATCCCAGAGATTGGGTAGTGTGGCCATCACCCCAGCATTCTTTGAAGGTGAGGTCTGGAGCTCAGTCACCAACCAGATGCTTGATGAGGGTGGAAACGAGAAAATAGCCATTGGACAAGCCTGTGGAAAAGGTGGGCCCCCATGAGACCCCTGGTAGAAACCATCATCTTAAGAATGACTCTCAGACTTTGAAATCTAATATTGTATGCACTGCAGGTTTTCAGAACTGTTGGGGACCAGTGATTCATGTTTCCCCCAAGAATTCTCTTTATGTTAATGCAAGTTATGTCTGTCCCTTTGCATATTGGAAGCAGATAAATTGTTTTGTAAGTTTCACAGGTCTACAGCCAGAGGGGACTTTGTCCCAAGACAAACTGTATTTCTATAAACTGATTGTGATATGTTTTTGTAGTTAGCATTGTTACTGATTTAAGCTTTTTCTTGAAAATTGTAATGATTTTTTGGGATTCAGAGGGTGGAATGTGACAGTTTGAAATTATTTTTGTGAGTCCTCAAAAAAGAGAAATATTATGTTGTAAACTGGTCTGTTTTTCTTGGTATGATAGCCTTTGATTGTATTAAATTCAAAGGTTATAAGATTAGTTAATAAAATTAATTTAGGGCTTTGTTTCAATCACGTCAGTAGGTAGTGACTCAGATTGAGTACCCGCTTCCTTGGTAGGCTGATATAAACGGACACTCACCTACGAGGACACTTGGAAGAGGAGACAACTTGGTCATTTCAGTCCTACCATGTGACAGAAAGGAGAAGGCTCAAACAGCTAAAGCCCCAGAAAGACAGAGGAGCCATTTGCCTGATTCTGCAGCCAAAGAGAACAGAGCAGTTGAGCAGCTGCAAAGGCCTGAGAGACCAGGCAGAGATCACCTGCCATCTTGCTTCAACATGTAGCAACAGACTGGTGAGAAAGCAGCCTTGAGTTGGACTTTTTATGGTCTGGGAACTGTAAGCTTTTGCACCAATTAAATACCCTTTATAAAAGCCAACAGATTTCTGGTACTTTCCATTAGCACCCTTTTGGCTGACTAATACAATACCTAATAAATATTTACTTTTGATATTGTCTAGGTTCAGGCTCTGTGCTGAATGCCAATGATATAAAGATAAATAAGGCTAAATTGTTTCTCTTTAATGAGAAAAATAGACGATACAGAAAAGAGTCAACTTTTAAAACATTTTTGCATTCATTCTTGGTAATTAAGTTTGATACTGGCAGAAAGTATACTTTTTTTTCCCCCACAGGTGCCTTGTTCCAAATCTATTCATATGCAATTCTAAGTAATTATATCCTATTCCAATTTCAAGTTAAGTTGCTAGAAAGAAGCATTTTTTTATATTGCCATAAAAATAGATGCTTATCTTTATTGCACAGAAACAAGCTTTAGTTTGAATTATGTCCACATAGACAAAGTGAAATGGGTCACAATTTGATAAGATGAGAAAAGGGAATTGCTGTTGAGAGAAATTTTAAATGCATGCTCACGTAGTTTTATAACACTATAAAATTCCCAAAATCCTTAATGTGTATGGTTCTTATTCTCAAGAAACTTTTTAGAAAAGGAGTATTAAAGGTTAGAAGAATCTATCTGTTGGAAATACATAATTTGTTGATCTTACATATTGATGTTAGGTGTGAAGGTTAGTATTTATTTTGCTAACAGCTGCTGAAAACAATATCCCAGAAATAAGTTGGCTTTACAATGGGGTTTTATTGTCTTACAAGCTTACAGTTTTAGTTCCAATTTCTCCGTACGGCAATGGGAGCATGTATCCTATGACTGGCCTTCCTTTGTATATTGAAAGCAGATAACTTGTTCTCAATTTCAGTGGTCAACAGCCTGGGGGAAATTTTGCCCCAGGACAGAGCACATCTCTAACAGATTTTGATGAGATTTGTACTTAATATTGTTACTAAAACTATCTAAAGCTTTGAGATATTGTGATGGAATTAATGTATTTTATGTATAGAAATAACATGTTTTTATGGAGTCCAGAGGGTAGAATTGGTAGTTTGAGACTGTATGGACCACAGAAAATCACATCCTGAGAGCTGATCCATTCCTGTGGGTGTGAACCTATTATAGGTGGGACCTTAGGATTAGATTACTTCAGTTAATATTTTGATAGATTGCTTCAGTAGAACATGACCCAGGGTCAGTCTTGACCGGTTCACTGGAGTCCTTTATAAATGGGATGAATATGGAGAAAGAAACTCACTGGAGCTAACACAGAGACACAGAAGTTCAGAAAGGAACCCACAGAAGCTGAGAGAGAAAGTCACAAATGGAACAGTCAGAACCCGAAAGCAATGAGCCTAGAGGAAAAGATAAGAGACCAACAGACATCACCTTGTGCTTTCCTGTGTAGCATAGGAGTCAAGGATTGCCACAGCCAGTCCTTTGGGAGAGAGCATCAACTGATGATTCCTTGATTTGTACCTTTTTCTCAGCTTCAGAACTGTAAGCTTGTAAGCCAATAAACCCCCATTGTAAAGCCAACCCATTTCTGGGTTAAGATAAAAGCTTCTACTAATTGCATTTCAAGAAAAGCTCCAGAGGCTAAAAAAAGGCAAAACCATGATATTCATTCATTCAATCTATCTTATGATACCCCGGCATATAGAAAATTTGGCAAATTTGTGCCATTAGGTAGAAAGAAAAGCAAGAAATCAAGTATGTCAGTTGCAGGCTAATAAGTCAAATATCACAGTGGGTGGTTTACACAAAATAGGAGACCAGTAAAAATATGTAATTCTCATGCAGAGATGCCTCCAAAATGTTGAGCGCAATGAGTAAAAGAAAGCACAAAATATTATAGGAAAATGAAGGGTAACTGTTCTAGTACCCTTGTTCTACTATTGAAAGAAGAATGTAAGGAAATCTTAATTAAATTCTTTTCTTTTTTGAATATTTATTACAAAGTATAAGTAAACAAGTATAAGTAAAAATATGTAAAGAAATACTTATCTCTGACGTATGTCCCTTAGGAGTTCTACACAAAACGGAATACTGAATAAGCTATTGAAAGTAATTTATTTGCGATCAGACCATAAAAACTCACAGCTGAAATTTTAACTGGAATAAGCAGGAATATATCCAGCACTTTTGCATATATTTTTTCAATGGATTTAGAAATGTAAAAAGTAACACATAATATTATTTGTTATGAGTGAGAGTAGAAGCTCTAGATGCTAAATTCTCACTGTGCAATTTATGCTATTTTCCCAAACAACTTGGCTTGAACCTTTCTTTTAGACTATTCAGTGCCTATTTTAATACTTTTATATAACAAATGTTAATCCATGCTTTACTTAGTAAAGCTAAGTTACTTTTATGCTGTAAGAGGACACACTTAAACATAAATTCATTAATAGATATTAACACGGTGAACTTTTTTGCCTCCCCACCCCACCCTCAATTATGAAAGAATTAGATTTACCAAAACTGCTGAAAGACATTTACAGTATAACTCAGTTAAACATCTAAGAGAACTTGTGTGTTTCAACAATGAAAGTGGATAGAGTCTAAGAAAACTAAAAAAGTCAGGAGCAACTATACACTTGAAAATTCTGCAAAATTGGAATTTATTGAGCCTGCCAAAATTCAAAGTATTTTGTGAGCCACCAAGGACATAGCTGTGAATATAGTAGATACAGAACCTGGCCTCAAAACTCATAAGGGCTCTCCCTTAAAAATGTTTCCTCACGTTGACTCTGAAGTTATAAATGTCTACATGTAATAAGCTCACTAAGAAGACAGAATTGGATTTGTTTTAAGTTGAGAGAAAGGAGGAACTCTTGAGGATAGTTCTGGTTTCAGGGAATATACTAAGTAACCTTGTAGAGTAACAGGCTTGGAAATTCTGACCTACAAGAAATATTTCTCAAGCACACAAAATGAATTGTGTATATATAATAGCAAAAGTCAATCAGGAGTGTAATAAATCACATTGTAGTATAAATTAAGATAGAAAAATAAAGCAGCCTCATGACTAAATGCTGTGGACATTTGCACAAGACATATACAGCAAACTGAAGCAAAACATGAAAGGAATTTTTTTTCCAAGGCACCATTTGATTTTTGACTAAAGGTATCTGAATTTAAAATAAATGGACCATTTTCAAGTTTTCTTATATTATCCTCATGAGATTTTCAAATAAACTAAGATTAATAAACACTTAAGTCATTGCTACAGAGTTGGAAGAGGCGGCTTTAAAAATATATTAGAAAAATCAGAATTTTGTTAAAATAATTTAGTCAACAATGAAATAATGGCTAATTGCACATGTTTTGTGACAGTCACTGTGCTAAGCAGTTTTATGTGAATTTCATATTTATCCTCCCTATTATCCTATAAATTATATATCATAATCCCTATTTTATAAAAGTGAGAATTGGGCTGCACCAAACCGCTTGAGACTCACCATGAGAGCAACATCCAGAATGAGGATAACTTTTTAGTTTAATAACATCTCTTCCTTAAAACGTTCATAATTAAAAATTCCATAAAAGTACTTTACAATTAAGATGCACAAAATCCTAAAGTATCATCAAAATTCATTATATGTATTTATAATTTATTAGAATATATTTTTAGATAGGTAGATATATGAATGTCTATTTATATTAGAGGTTCTTAACAAGGGGTTCATGAGCTTGAATTTATATTAAAAAATATTATTCATATGGGAACATGTTGGTGTGGGTATGATATATTTATTAAATAATACACAGTATAGTGTGAACTTTGGAAAGGGGTCCATTGTTTTCACCTGACTGGCAAAAGGGTCTGTGGAACAAAAAAAAAGGTTAAAAACCCCTGATCTATATCTATAAATGTGCATATTCATCTATCTGTACAGATATAGAGATGTAGATTATATAGAATTTAGGCTACAGATTATAAAGAATAGCTTATATATGCTTTTTGGCACTTTTTAGAAAACTTATTTTGATAAATAGTTTACTAATGGCTGTATCCTCTTTATACTTGATTTTCACGCAAATATCCCAATGTTTTCAAAGTAGTAAATCTTGAGTAAGTTAGGGCAAATGTATAGAAATCATCCTTCCAAAACAAAAATAGAAAAATGTTTCACACAAAATGATAAAATACATGAGGCAATATGCTGATTTAGAAGAAATAGTAGCAATAAAATAGTAGCTGCTATTTAAGTCCTAGCTCAATCTTAGTCTCTTGAAACAATACTCAGCATGTCATTAATAAAAGTGACCCCAATATCTCTTTCCTCTCTCTTTACCTCCCAAGTGTCATTTATACATATGGATGACTATTTTTTTATTGTATTTTACTAATTCTATTTATTTATTGGGCCTTCAGAATCTGTTCTTTTTACTCTGTTTTATTTTCTCCCTCTGTGTTTCAGTTTAGATATTTTCTATTGATCTGTCTTCTGGTTCTCTGATCTTCAGAAGAATCTAATCAGCTTCTAGGCTTATCTAATATACATATATAATTTTTTCATGCTGCTGTCCATTTTTCAGGTCTATAATTTTCATTTTTTTCTTATATTTTACATTTTCCTCTTCAGATTCCCCATAAACTTAGTCTTAAACTTTTAGTTTGAATAATTTAATCATATTTATAGTATCTCTTTTAAGACTTTGCAACTAAATCCAACAGCTAGGCAACTTTCTATTGATTATTTTTCTACTATTTTATGGATCACGTTTTTCTGCTTTTCTGGATGAATTATATTTTTATACTGAGCATTAGAAATCCTCCATTATTGAGCATGTAGATTATGTTGTCCTCCATAGAAGAGTGTTTTATTTTGTTTTCTGTGAAAGTCAGTTGAATTACTGGCTACTCAGCATAATGTTATCAAAGTTTTGCTTAGTGTTTGTTAGGGCATGTATAGAGTAGTTTTTATTCTAAGGCAAGATTAGCTTCACTTCAAAGACATATCCTTTTTCTAGTCTCATTAACTGAATTACTGGGGCTTTAAGTATGGACTCCAGAATTTCTATTTGGCTCACAGTCTTCCAGTATTTGTGTTCTTCCATTCTTATTCTATGCATACACAATTAGGTATTTGGCAGAACATTCAAGGAGACTGCTACACAGATTGCTCTGCTTCTCCCTTTGTTTGCTAGCTTCTCTCTAGAACTCTGATTTGCAGTTTCAGACATCGCAGCCAAACCAAATTCTGTTTTATGCTTCTTCACCCAGAGTAATTGCTGATCTGTATCAAAATTCCACTTTGCTGTGCTATTATATGAAAAGCTGATCTGAGGCAGACAGCAAGGGTATGTATACCTCGTCACATTTCCCTTATCAAAAGGATCACAGTCCTACAATGTTTGTTGTTCAAGGTCTGAAAACAGTTGTTTTATATAACAGGTTTACTAGTATCATTGTTTATGGTAGTAGGTTAGGTCCTGATGCTCATTTTTCCATCATGGCTGGAACCAGAACTGCCCAACAACTAAATTATACTAAATTGTGTGTGTGTGTGTATATGGGTTTGGTTTGCTTTTTAAAATAATTTAAATAATTTTTCTGTATAAATGAATAAGTAAGTTTAGTTATAGTATTTATTCTTGCATTTTTAAAAAATCCATATTTGAGTGTCTATCATCATAGAATGAGATGAAGACTATATTTTCTTTTAGTTTGTTGAGAAATTTGTAGAAGATTGCAATGAAATGCCCCCTTAAAGTCTGGCAAAACTTACTTGTAAAACACCTTGGTGTGGTTTTCTTTGTGGGGAAATTTTTAACATCTGGCCTTATATTTTTAGTAATTATACTTTCCTCAGGATTTCTAAATATCTCTTTAGTAAATTTTGGAAGCAGTATTTTTCTAGTAATTTAGTTTAAGTACAAGGGTATTCAATCAATCCTTTTATTTTCTTTGTAATTTCTGCTTAATTTTTAGTGTCTATTTTTATTTAAAAAATTGCTTGGGTTCCTTGAATTTTTTATCGATCATCTTAATCAAGGTTCTCTAGGGAAACAGAACTGACAACAGATATCTGTAAATATGAGATTTTATAAAAATTTTCTCATGTGACTTTGTGGATGTACAAGTCCAAATTCCACAGGCCAAGGTTGCAGGCTGGGAACTCCAATGAAGGTTTTTAATGAATCCCCTTGGAGAAGCTAGCTGGCTGAAATAGAGATGGAAATTCTCTCTTCTGACTACTGAAATCATCACTTCCTTTAAAGCCTTCAAATGATTGGATGAGAAGTCTCATTGTTGAAGGCTATCTCTTCAGTTGATTGTAGATGTAATCAGCCATAGATGCAGTCAACTTACTGATGATTTAAGTCCAGGAGATGTCCTTACAGTAACAATCCAGCCAGTGCTTGCTTGACCAAATAACCGGGCACAATTACCTGGTCAAGTTGATACATGAACCTAACTAACACAGTGATTAATAGTTTTAGAAGGTTTTTTCATCATATTAGTCTTTCTAGAAATCAATCTTTGACTCTGCTGATTTCCTCTGGAGAATATTTATTTCCTAGATTATAGACTCATGCTCTTATATTTGGTATTTCTTTCTCTTTTCTTTTGGTTCATTAAGATCACAAATATCCCTATAAATGTCATTTGAATCCCACTAATTTTGACATGGGGCATTTTATAGTGCTCAGTTTTAAATTTTTAAATATCCATTTAATTTCATCTTTTATCCATGATTTAGTTAGACATAAATTAAAAAATTTCCATATGTATAAGGATTTTTAAAATTTTAATATAATTGTAATTTTTACAGAGAACCTGGTTTATTTGATAAGCATTGTTTTAAAATCTTAATGACTTAGTAAAAGACTCAGAAAATGATGATGTTTTATGACATTAAAAGTATGAAAAAAAAATGTATATTCTCTCCATATTGATTATACAAATCTATATGCATTCATTATCAAACCTGATCATGTTCTTCAAATCTTATTAAATTTTTTCAGATGTTTTTGGTCTGAATAACCTAGCAGTAATTGAGACATATGTGTTGAAATCTTCCCTAGCATGGTAGATTAGTTAATTACTCCCTTTAAACAGTTGTGTATTTATGTATTTCTAGGTTCTTTCATCAAGTAGACAGTAATTTAGAATTGTTTCACTTTCCTGGTGAAAAGAACCCTTTACAATTATGTAATGACTCCTCTCTATGTTTGCTAATACATTTTTTCATAAATCATATTTTCTTGTATCATCTGGCAACATACTTTTGTGGGGATTGTTGTTTGATGGCCTAGTATTTCTTTTCCATTCTTAGACTTTTGGCTTTCCCAAAGCTTATATATCAGATATATTTCTTATAAATAGTGCATTGATTTAAAAAAATCAGTTTGTTAAGATCCTTCTTTTAATTGGTGAGATTATCGTGTTTATGTTCATTTTAATCACTACTACATTCAGGCTATTTCTATTATCTTTGTTTTTACCTTCAGTTTGAACTAATTTTTCTTTACTTTTGCTCTTTTGGATTTGCTCTTTTTTTTTTTTTTTGGTATATAATTTATCTGATTCAACTTTCTTTCTTATTTATAATTATTCACTTTACTTGTATTATTTTAATAATTTTGTATTTTGTTTTGATTTTTACTAAAATTACTATAGTCTGCATATTTGGCTCAGCAAGTTAAATTTAAATAATATCTTTACCTCTATCTGAACAATTGAAGGATTCTAGTACACTTCAATATTATTATAATCACATGCTATTGTTCCTGAATTTAATTTTGTCCTTGAATTCCACAATTTATTATTATTATTATATGCAATAATACCTCTTAGATTTACATTCACATTTATTGCTTTATTTTCTTATTCCTCCTTGATCTATGACCATCATTTTTTGTTCATTACTTTTCCCATCTCTTTTATATATTTTTTAAAAGAACTAATGGCATCCTTTAGAGGTATAGGCTTTCAGTTTTTGTTTGTTAATGTTTTATTTCACTCTCATTCTTGGATGATAAACTCTTGGCTTGCAGTTATTATCTCGCAGAACTTCAAAGATACCATACCCTTTTTTTCTGTGTTCCATTCTTTTTGGCTAAAAAGCTATTTTCATTCTAATTATCATTCTTTTATAAGTATTATGTCCCTATCCTCCAACTACTTTGAAGATTTGCTTTTCTTCAAAAAAACCTCTGGCAGTAAGGTTTTATAAAGCAACCAACTCAGTCAGAATATCTGCCAACTTCTTGTCTCTATCACATCTTTCTACCTGAAGCTCATGTAGTTATCATGGAGCTGCAGCGAGCTTCCTGCTACTGTGAGAATGCTAGCTACACGTTAAGGTTAAAAGATGTAAGATTCTTGGTTCCTCAATGCCTAGTTTATCCCCCACCACTCCTAGACTGATGATTCATACTGGTAGTTGACAGTGGTGATAGTGGGAAATCTATATGTTAAAGCAAGTTTTATTCATGTTTTTTATTTGTTACTGAACATATTTCCAACTAATACATTCTTGTTAGACTTCTGTTTATAAAATAACAGGGACAGTTTAATACCTTCTTATAAATCCCTGGAGAGAACGTCTGATGCAATTTTATGCAACTGTCTTTAGAATGCACTTGTGGTAGGGGGAGGACATTGCTATGTTGTCTTTAACATATTGTTCAAAGCTTTGGGTTATAATCACCATTTCTTAGGTAAAAGGATAATTCATTATCCAGTTACAATTCTATTAGGAGTCAAGAAAATGCATTCTAAATGATTTGTTAGGGTCCATTCACAGTGATATGGAATGAGCCGTTTCTACAAGGACATGGTGTTTTCTTAATCCCTATATGCTTCTGTTTCATTATCTATAACTCAGGCATGACCTTATAAAAATTCCTAGGACTAAATGATATAGTTGAACAAGAGCTCACTATAGTATATATGGTTTATGTAAATTAGTTTCCTTTAAAAAATTAAAAAAACAACAACAGAATTTTCAGTAATAATTAAACTTAAAACACAAAATTGTAGTAGTCTCAAAACTAAAACAACTTTCTTGAATATGAAAAATATTACTTCCACAGGAAGATATTTGTGTCTTTTAGACTTTTTAAATTAAATTTTAATTTGAAATAAAAAGCTCCTTCTATAACATATGCTCACTCATTAAAAATTATCATGTTTAAGATAATTATTTTGTCCCTAGTGACCAATTATTACTCATATTTATTAAATGATTTCAAGGAAATAAAATTCAGTTGAAGCTTTTGTAAAAATACAGTTTCTGTGCAGCTTTTAGCCTTCACTTATTTCATGAGTAAGGAAAGGAAATCTTCCTGACTATTTAAAATGTATTTCTTTTTCTCTGTGTTTTGGTTTTAATTGCATTATGTCTGTTCAATATTAGTGACTGAACCACACATTTCCATGTCTTCACTAATGTCTACAACAGTGTGGAGGACATTGTGGGTGCCTATTAATTATTCATTAATTTGAATATGATAATCTAGGAATAGTAATCCTCTTGTGATTTCACATTATTGTTGTGATCATAATGAGGACCTATAAACTAATAGATAATTGATATTGGAGATAATGAAAATGAGCTAGTTTTGTTCTAAAAAGCATCAACATTTACATCAGAAGATCTAGGTAAAGACCTTTAAGTTGGCAGCTACATATTTATTCTCTAAATTGAGTATGTCTTGGAAAATCCCTAGACATCACTTTCCCTCCCTCCCTCCCTTTCTCTCCCTCTCTCCCTTTCTTTTCCTT
>JAQZBX010056369.1:0-18204 GCA_029593785.1 Cabassous unicinctus
TGGGGCCTTCTCAAAATTAAACACTTCTGCACCTCAAAGACTTTTTGAAGAGGGTTAACAGGCAGCCAACTCAAGGGGAGAAAATACTTAGAAATCACATACTGACTTGTCAGTATGTGGTCTTATATCCATGATATATAAAGAGATCTCACAACTCAACAATAAAAAGACAAATGAGCCAATTAAAAAATGGGCAAAAGACCTGAATAGACATTATTCTAAAGAAGAAATAACAGATGGTGAAAAAACACATGAAAAAATGTTCAGCATTATTGGCTCTTAGGGAAATGCAAATCAAAGCTAGGAGATAATAATTTCACATATACTAGTGTGGCCACTATTAAACAAATCTACAAGTGTTGGAGAGGGTGTGGAGAGATAGAAATGCTTATTCACTGTTGGTGGGAATGTAGAATGGTACAGCCACAGTGGAAGTCTGGCAATCCTAAGAAGTTGGATATAGATCTACCATGTGACCTGGCAAAACCCCTACTAGGTATATACCCAGAAGAACTGAGAGCAGTGACACGAACTGACATCTGCACACCAGTGTTCATAGCAACATTATTCACAGTTGCTAAGAGATGGAATCAACCCAGGTGTCCATTAACTGACAAATGGATAAACAAACTATGTGTATACATACAATGGAATATCATTCAGCGGTAAGAAGAAATGAAATCATGAAGCATATGACAACATGGATGAACTTAGAGGACATTATGTTGAGTGTAGCAAGCCAGGCACAAAAGGGCAAATATTGTATGATTTCACGATTATGAACTAAATATAATGAGTAAATCTGTGGAGTGAATAGCCAGACTATAAGTCATCAGAAAATAGAATGTGTTTAGAGACTGGAAAACTGAGTGTTTTTCTGTGCAGAATTGGTAAAAATTTGTTTTTAAATGTTTGGAAATGAATAGAAATGGTGAAAGCACATATAGGATTTTTAATTATTACTAACATATGGGTATGATAGTGGTTTGTTTTTTGTGTGTTGTTTTTGAATAATGAAAATGCTCTAATATTGATTGACGTGATGAATGCACAGCACTGATTATACTAAATGCCATTGATTGTATACTTTAGATAAACTGTGGTTTATGAACAAAAAAAAATAAGCTCGGTTGGGGGGAAAGTACACAAAATGTAAGATATGGAATATAGTTAGTAATACTTTGATGATGCTCTTTCATATTTTGTTGCAAATGTTTCACAACAATGCAAGGTATTAATGGTGGGGTGAGGTATGGCAGTGCTGTATGATGTTATGAATGTTTGTTTTGTAAGTTCATAACTTTTACTGTAAAATTATTGTTTATGTATGTTCGTGTATGAGTGGTATATGTCAATAAATCTTTTTTCAGTTTAAAAAAACCTACAGTGAGATATCATTTCATACCTACTAGAATGGCCAATTTTAACAAAACAGAAAACTACAAGTGTTGGAGAGGATGTGGAGAGATGGGAACGCTTACACACTGTTGATGGGAATGTAGAATGGTACAGACACTGGAAATCTGTTTGGCAGTTCCTAAGGAAGTTGGATATAGATCTACCATTGACCTGGCAATATCACTACTAGATATATACCCAGAAGAACTGAGAGCAGAGACACGAACAGACATCTGCGCACCAATGTTCATAGTGGTATTATTCACGATTGCCAAAAGTTGGAAAGAACCCAGGTGTCCATCACCTGATGAATGGATAAACAAATTGTGGTGTACACACATGATGGACTATTATGCAGCTATAAGAAGAAATGAAGTCATGAAGCATATGACAACATGGATGAATCTGGAGCCCCTTATGTTGAGTGACGCAAGCCAGGCACAAAAGACAAATATTGTATGATTGTGCTATTATGAATTAAATGAGCAAATTCATGGAGTTAATAGCTAGAATAGAAGTCACCAGAGAATAGAATGTGGTTAGAGAATAGAAAGCTGAAGTTTAATCTGTGCAGAATTGGTAAATAGTTGTTTGTAAATGTTTGGGAATGAATCAAAATGGTGAAAGCACATCATATGATTTTTAATTAGTAGCACTAACGGGTATGATAGGGTTTGATTTTTGAAGTGATAAATGCACAATTCTGTGATTATACTATACATTTATTGTATATGTATCTTCGTATATGAGTGATATGGTTAAAAATTATTTTTTCTTAAAAAAAAAAAAAAACGCAAGGACTACAGGTCAACTATCTGATACTTTTAATGAGCCCTAAAACTCTGGGCTCATTTTTGTACTTTATGGAAGAGCCTGTTGTGGCTCTCTCCTTTAATGTACTACTTCATCGTATAGTAGAAATTAGAGAACACATTTAGATGTTTTGAAATTACAAAAGCAGTAAATGCCCAAGAAAAAACAGAACAACCCACACATTAGCCATTCTGATTGTTAACCATCGTCCCTTTCTAAAAGATTAGTTATCTTTCTCAGTGGTAGAAATGGATGCACCGTTCTTGGCTGCCTTATATCCATTTCACAGTGGTAGAAAAGCATGAAGGCCTGATATTGTAAAGTCTTGTCTGTTTTTTGCCATTTTTCTTTGCCCTGCTAGAGTTTGGGTTTGGCAGGTTATTCCTATTGATAGTTTCTACATACATTTATCATAACTAGGTGTGTACACAAAGCCAGAAGACTGTGGACTAGTGCCAAGAGTAAAGGTACTGCCAAGAATTGAATGTTCCAAAACTGGCTTGCTGAAGCCTTAGGCTGTTTATTCAGATTTTCTGCTGAGTCCTCGCCACCCCTTCCTTTGTAAAGAAGAAATGCATTTGGCATACTATTTAGGTTAAATGAATCTGAATGAAATGATTTGTTTGGTAAAAACAATTTCAATGGATTGACAATCTGGATCTTTCTCAAGTGTGTCTTATCTGTATTTTTTGTGCCTCTTGGATTTGGAGCTGTGATTTCCCCAATCCCCAGTGTTTGGAATAGTGTTTTAGACTTGGGTTGACCAGCTAATTTGTTTATTTACTATTTTTCCTATAGCTATAGTCATGGTTTAATTTATGCTTTGAGCCACTCTACTATTTCTTCTGTCTTAGCTTGGGGCAGTTTCTCTTCAGTCTGCCTTATAACTGTGATCATTAGATGGTTCCTACTTTTTGACTGTCCAGTTCATTGGCGTTGGACTGGTTTGCTGCTGTCAAATGGCTAGTTGACATTACTTTAACCCTTTAATTAAACTGATTGAAAGATTTACTGGAACTTAAATATCTCCTTTTATCTGAGATTTAGTAGGTGATAATTCTTGGCTTTTGCAGACTTTGTGATTTGAGAAGCAGTTTTGATTCTAAATCAGTGCTAGTAATTGACTTTAAAATGTAATAATCTTGTTTTTTAGGATGTAAACAATCTTCGACTTTCTTTTACGGATAATCAGAATGTCAGTAAAGAATTTCAGGCATTTGTTATGAAACATTTGGATGAAAGCCATCTTTTACAAGGTATGTGAATTATCTCTTGGTGATACTTCATAAGCTGACCAGTGATTAGCTTGTAAGAAGCTAGGTTTTAGCTCTTCTCATTCATTCTCTAATTGAAATTTATAATTTTTAAAGATTAGTTCATGCAACTAAATGAGTGAAGGACTTTGTTAATATATTCTAAAGCTTCTAAAGTTTGGAAAATTCAGGGATTGTGTGAAAATATAAAAGTAAAGTAGATGCTTAAGTGCAGCTTTATTTTGATATGAAACTTGATATATTTGAAATTTCCATTTTATAAAATTGATAAAGCATTAATTTGGTAATTATGACCTTCTCATTTACTTTTTTTTTTAACCGGGAGGTCCCAGGGATCGAACCCAGGTCCCTCCATATGGGAGACGGACACCCAACCATTTGAGCCACATCCGTTCCCCACTCTCATTTACTTTTATTGAATTGCTCAGTCAATTTCATAATCATGTGTTTTATCAGACTTACCAAGTCTGTTGGGATTCCTGAATTTGATTCCACCAAAACTACACAGGACTATGCATTAGGTTTTGATGAGTTGTCTGATATTAATTGGCCTGATACAACATACCAGAATTAATATATTGTCATTCAAAGATAAGACAATAGGAAATGGAGCTTGGAAATAAAAAAAATTTTTTAATTTCCTCCTAGCTTTGCTAAACTATGCCTTCTCATGTATATAGCTATATCTTTTAATGTTTACTTAGATGATGGTGCTATTGGGAGATAATTAATGCAAGTTACTCTAAAAATACTTTATTTATTTTTTTAAGGTGACAAGAACTTAGTTGGTTCAGAAGTAAAAATTTATAGCTTGGACCCATCTACTCAGTGGTTTTCGGCAGTCATTGTAAATGGAAACCCAGCATCAAAAACTCTTCAAGTTAACTGTGAGGAGGTAAAACTGATAATTGCATATAAGCTAACTTGAGAGAAAAAGATAATTATAAAGAGGGTTTATGATATCTTATAGGAGCTAAACACCTTTGTTATTTTATGTTAAAATATTAAAGCAGAAATGGAAATAACCTCAAATTGTTTTTAAAATATTTGTAAGAAGTAGGTCCCTATTGTTATGTTAATAGAGCTGATTTTCAGTAAGATCTCAAATATTGGGTTTTTTTTTTAGTTTTCAGTATTTTTGTTTTATTTTAAGATTCCAGCACTGAAAATTGTCGATCCATCACTGATTCATGTTGAAGTTGTACATGAAAACTTTGTGACATGTGGTAAGATAACATTGTTAGAGTAAAACCTTCATTCTTTTCTTTTTCCATTTCTCCTTCTCTTAATAAAAGAAACAGTGAAGCCATTTTACCTATTTTTAACTATTTTAGGTAATTCTACAAGAATTGGAGCTGTAAAACGTAAGTCTTCTGAGGATAATGGAAGCCTCATTTCCAAACAAGCAAAATCTTGCTCTGAGGTAACCTTGATTTATTTTTGTCACTTATATAAAGCTTTCCTCAAGCTGTAAACAGTGCATAGCCAGTTTTGCCAGTGGTTATGAAGCTGCCTTCTCTGCTCTTCTCTGCTTCTTCCCTGCTCTTTTTTTGCTAGTTCCAGATCTTGGTCATCATTTCTACACTCAAGCAGATGGAGATAATATGCTTCTGGCTCACTACTTTTATGTGGGGTTTTTTGGTGTTGGCTGGGCCTTCTCAAAAGATTTGAAAGTTTGACTACATGGAGTTATTTTTGAGAGTAAATTGAGTTGCATGTGTTAAATTGGAAAAACTCTTGGCGTGAGAAGAGGGAAGGAACCTTAGAATTCTGAGTATATTAATTGTAAAGTAGAACCCCCTCCAGTAATGAAGTAAATTTGATTATTTATGGTAGAGAAATCATGTGTTCTGGTTTTTCAAAAGAAGTTGTGTTTCCATTACTAATGTCTGCCCAGAAAAGAATATAGGCTACTATGAATGGCACTGTGAATTCAAGTACCATATCTAACTCCATTCTGAAATAGTTAGGATTTGGATCAAGCAACTGTTTGGATCTAGACTGTTTCTCTTTTAGGTAAGTTCAGTCTTTAGGACCTATTATCTTACAAATAACTTTATCATTGCTTAGGTACCTAAATGCACTTGTGTTACACGGGTAGGTTTCTGTTTCGTAATACTTTACACCAGGTTGGAGCTTAGAATTTTAAAATTGACCAAGCTATATTATTGTTAAGATTGTTGGCAGCATTTGAGGTGGAACCTAAGCCTGGGTAATAAAGAGAAACTGTAAGAGAATGAGCCAGATGAAGGCCAAGTAATTAACCTAGAGTTCTGGATCAAGGGCAGACTGGATTTATGACATGGACTAGAATCCAAGCAAGCACTGTGCTATACATATACTTAAGAGTCTGGGCAGCTAGTCTTGATTGGCTTTTCTGAGTCTTATGCCTGTATGTGGGCAACAGAAATTTTGATACTTGACCTTTGAAAGCTTTGTGTGAACCAAGGTATCTAATTCCTCAGCACTTGGATGGAAGCTCAGGTTGTTAGGTAAAGAATGAAGAGATAATTGTGAAAACTAATATTACTACCTTTCATTTTGCACCACAATTTCAAGTACGTTCAAGCAAGAAACCAGAAATATTGAGCACTCACTGTGTCCTGGATACTCAGTCCTGGGGATAGGGACGTATCTGGAGTTTCTATCTCCCAAGAGTCCATAGTCTAGAGAGGGAGACAGATTCCCAAAGGGCTTCTAAATGCTCCAGGGGAGTGCTGTGAGCAGGAGCTGTGTAGCTGTCTCAGGGAAGTAGCCTGGGTAGATGCTGTCAGAGTGAGATAACACATCCCATTCACAGAAGGGCAGGTGTTTCATTGTGGCTGGAACATAGGAGGCATGGGAAGAGGCAGGGTCATAGGAGGAAACAAAGTTTGAATTTTATCCTGTAGGTGGGTTGGGGGTCGAAGGGCGAGTGTGGTTAGAATGTTCAAGGCTTTTAAGTTCAGGAGATTGACATGAACTTTGTAGATGGTAGATGAGGGGAAGAGGTGAGAAGAGAAACAAGGGCCCTGGTTAGGTGAATGGGATTGTCTACCATAAATGGGCCTGAAACGAGGCAGTAGCTGAGGGGATGGAGAGCTATTTAGGAGATAGCATTAGTGGTGAAAGACTAGGTGTTAGAACCAAGGAGAGGTCCCTAATGAAGTGGGTAGAGCAAGGATAGTGTCTACGTCATAAAACACGATTTTAGTCTCAGAACCTGAAGTGGCATGGTGACACTATCGTTTATGATATTGTATGTAGGCTCCCAGTATAGAAAGGACGGGGCTGGGAGGATTATGGGTCCCTGTTCTAGAAGGGAATGGACAGTAAGCCTTTGGGGAATGATGTAGTAAGGACTGTAAAGTGAGAGTGTTAAACAAGCAGTTATTATTCCATTTTAGAGTTAAGCTCAAAGAGGATATTGTTAATTAATCCATGTTATCAAAAGCTTAGAGAGAAACAGGGTAGAATAACCACTTGTCAGGTTTTGACATTGGAGAAGTAGTTAGTGATCTAGGAGAGGGAATAAAGGCCAGTTTGGGAAGTCAGTTGGGTTTTGCCTGTCATGAAAAATGCATCACTGTAAAAGGAGCGTGATGAAAAGGAAGGTCTCACTGTGCTGTGTTGGGGAGGGAGTCAGGAAATAAGAATGGCATCCTGATGGGTATTGGAGAAATCACCAAGGGTGTCCCCAGGATTGGGATTACTGTGGCCTCCTATGGGGAAAGGTGCCAGGTTTATCAGGGGTGGCAGAAGTAATTGAGGAAGTAAATCTATAACCTTCAAGGAGGTGCTTGTAAAATGTGGTAGTATGAACATATGTAAGTGGTCTTATCTGCCTGACTAAAGCTCTTGAAGGGCAGGGTGAGTGTCTTATTTATTTTTCTCAGCATATTGCCTAGCATACTCTCTGCTCAGTATGTTTGTGTGCTACTGAACTGATTGTTGGGCACAGTAGAAGCTATTAAAAAATAAGCCTTAACTTTGGCCTTGAGACGAGCCCCTTTACCCATTTGAACCTTAGCTTCTGCATCTAAAGTGAGAAACTAAATTTGATGTTTCAAAAATGTCTGTTTCAAAAACAAGAAAAAAACAAAGATGTCTGTTTCAGCTCATAAATCCTGTACTAGTTTCTTCTAAAATAGTGGCAGGTCTAGCAGTAAAGGAAGGTGGAGATGGTAGGTTTTTACCTAGGCATTTTAGTTTTCAGAACTTTTTTTTTTTTTTCCTTCTCATATTAGAAATTTTGGCTAACCCAGAAAAGCATAGTAAACAAAAGAATCATCACTTAAAATCACACTTTTCAGAGGTTCTCACTATTCAGACTTTGAAATACTTTCTTCCTGTCTTTCCTCCTGTCTTTTTCCCTCTCATGTATTCATGGAAGTTATTTTTTTTTGTTCTTAAAAAAGAAAATCAAAACCTAAAAACTATATAGCGTACTTGATTCACTTACAGTATATTGTGAATATTTTCATGTCAATAAAATATTCTTCATCCTGGGTGATTTCTTTTAATCAGGCAAGTTTTAGAAACACTGGCCTGGCCTAGATTTTGAGATAGCTTGGGAGGTAAAGGAGGATGTGGGGAAAGAAACAGTTTAATATGTGTGAGCCAAAGGTGAGTGTACAGTGACACATTGGGCACACATCTCTGTCTCTCTATTTGCACTGCACTTTCCAAATGTTTTGGACTGGCACAGAATTCACTTTTAGGGTGGTCTTCAGAAGACAGTGGTTTGGGGTTAGGTAGGCGAGACTCCTTACTGACTTGATAAATACTATTGCTTAAGAGAATCCTGTGTGCTAGAGTCCTCTGACTCTTTGAAGGTTTTCTTTGCTTAGAACACCACTCAGAGTCATGTTGTTACTTGGTTAAGTGGGAAAGTGTTTGCTGAAGAGGGCGAGCCAGCAGTGTCCTCATCAGTACACCATAGAACACCATTGTACACTCAATTATATTATCTCCATCTGCTGGCAGGGAGGAACTATTGCCATGACTGGTATAGAAGACCTTCAGGGAAAACTCTTCAGGTAAGAGGAAACTTTGACCCTTTGTCGAGTCAGAGACAAGTGCATAGGTTTGCACATGAGATGGGTATGGGAATTGGAGACATATCCATGTTGAGCTAAATCTTAGGAAAGTTGTATAGTGATGTACTTCAGTTTCTTAGAGGAAAAGCACCCCTAAATGATGCTCATTCTAACACATGCTGACAGAACTGAGGACATTTTCACAATATTTTTCTGCTTCAAGATAGTTTAAAATTTATTTTAGGGGCGGATGTGGCTCAAATGGTTGGGTGTCCGTCTCCCATGTGGAGGGACCTGGGTTCGATCCCCGGGACCTCCCGGTAAAATTAAAAAAAATTTTTTTTATTTTACTATGTACCAGGTACTGTGGTAAAGCATAGCTCTATTTTGTACGCCTTATTTTTCTCATTTTACAAATGAAGACACTGAAACTTAGAGAGATTAAAGAATGTGTTAGAAAGTGTCAGAGACTGGATTCAAACCAAGGTCTAATGCCAGTATCCATTATTCCAAACCCCTGTGCTGTTGTTGCTGTGCCTCCGCACCTCTTGGTGTTGAGAGTCACCATTGTAGTAACAGCTGGATTCCTCCTTCCTCCTTCTCTCCTTCTCCCTAGCCCTACTTCCAACAAATATTTATTGAACATCTAGTATGTTTTAGGCACAGGATGTGCATTTATGAGTCTTACTGCCTGGCTCTTCAGATCCAGCAGTTTAAAACTATTATGTGCTGCCAGCATCCATTCATTCTACCCATCTTATTTATTGAGCATCTGCTAAACATCTGGCATTATGAGATACAACAGTAGCCACAAGAACAGGACTTCTGCCCATAAGAAGTTTATTTTCCTTTGTGGGAAGACTGACAAAGTAACTTAAAGATACTTTCAGAATGTGATTTTGGAATGAAAAATGTGTACATGAGAACATAATAAAGAGTAAGGGGGTGGCTTGTGGAGCGCTGCTTTGGGACAAGTGACAAGAGATTCTCTGAGGAGATAATAGTTGAGCAGACTTGAGGGTGAAGAGATGAAATCAGCCAGCCACATGAAAACTTCAAACTTAGGATGTTTGAAGACCATAAAGGAAGCCAGTGTAGGTGCTGCATGGTGAGCAAAGGGGAATGAGATGAGTGCGAGGGGCTGGAGGAGACCCGACCACATAGGATTCTTTTGTTGTTTAGGCGGTACCAGGGATTGAACCCAGGATCTCGTGCTTGGATAGCAGGCGCTCAACCACTGAGTTACATCCACTCCCCAATGAGAGTTGGTTTTTTCCGTTTGTTTGTTTTGTTTTTAGGAGGTACCGGGGATCGATTCCAGGCCCTTGTACATGGGAAGCAGGCATTCAGCTACTTGAGCTACATCTGCTCCCCATATAGGATTTTTACAGGCAAAGGGAGTCCATAATCTGGTTTGATTGATATTTTGTGAAGATTGCTCTGTGGTAAAATAAATTTCAGGTAGGAGGCAAAAGGTATAGGCAAGAATGGAAGGAGGTCAGGCAAGTTAGGGCACATAGTAGTTTAGGGGGAGAGATGCTGGTTGTGATGGCATGGAAAGAAATGGATAGACTTAATAAATATTTTGGAAATAGAGGCAGAATTTGCTGGTTCATAGATAAGATAACAGATGAAAGAAATGGAAGGTTTTTTTCACTTGTGCAGCTAGATGGATGTTTTACACAATAAAAATTTATGCATAGATTTGCCATCTAAATTTCTTTAGTATGTTATTCTCACAGTTGTAATTTAAGAAAAGCTACTGTATTAGTGCATTAACTCTAAACATATTCAGAGTAAGGAAAGTGTGATATAAGGGAGGATGCTTGGTAAAAGTGGCCCTTGAATAAGTATTTTTAAATGACTTAGCAATTAAACTTTGGGAGGCTAATCTTTTAATAAGTGATTACCAGAGAATTGTAAAATATTAGAATTAAAAAGGACTTTAGGAATAAGCTTATCGGATGTCCTCATTTTAAGAATTAGGAAACTGAACCCAGAGAGGTAAAATTTACTATCCCAAAGCTATGCTTAGAATAGCCAAAGCCCGTCAGAATCCTTCTAGGGCCTGGTCTCTTTCTACTTCTGAGGAGCACTAAGCTAATACTTAACCAAAATTGATCTTGACTTAAATAGTATAACATATGATCAGATAATTTAGTATTTAAAAATAGTTTGAGGCTATGGCAATGCTTTGATAGCAACTATTTAAGTAAATTTTTCCTATAGTTCAGATATTTTTATTTAGCAAATACTAGACAGTCTTTTCAAGGCTACCAGAGTGTCTGAGAAAAAGATTCATGAGCAGACTATATATAATTTCAGAATTGGCAATTTTAAAAATTTACTAAGGGAAGTTCTACATCAAATTTTAGAAAGTTAATACAAAGCGATGAAGAAACTTTGAAAATTCTTCAAGTTTAGATTTGGTGGTCAGGTAAATTTAAAGATAATCCATGGTGTGAAGGAGATATCATTGAGAAAGTATGACTTAGAGTATTAAGCACATAAGATGAAGTTGGTGATGATGATGAATGGGTGTTACCTGGTTTAGCCATAAAATATATACTTGTCTAGAGATGAATTTAGCTCTTCCTTCTCTTTCTGTGGTGAGAAATTTACTTTATGGGTAGTGTAAACTCCTAAGAAGCCGGTCCAGTTTATATTTTTCTGAAGATAAAACTGCATGATAAGGAAATGGAACAGGCCCTGCCCTGATCAAGATAATGGAGTGAGACATTCAGAGCTCTATCCCCCCACAAAAGCTTTGAACAACCAGCAAGAGCTGGCACAAACATCTTTCTCAAAGCTCTGGAAAACAGAGGGTTGCAGTAACATGGTGAGAACAGAATCGAGAAAAGGCAAATTAAAAACAGTAGGGACACCTCATCCCCTCACCAGCTTGATGCAGAACTAGCATGTGCTCTCAGTGTGGGCCTCTGGTCCTGGGAGGGAGCAAAGTAACCTTTGTGCTCATACTAGGGTGCATATATGTCTGTGCCACTCTGTCTGGGGTCAGCCTGAAGGACTGAACCAAGAAACGTAATGCACGCTCACCATCACAGACCTTGCCCTGCACCTAGAGGCAGTTCACAGAGCTCTCCTACAGAAAACTGTAGGAGAACACTCAAACTGCAGCTGCTTGGGGGCATTGCAGTGCCAGCTGTGGAACATACAGTATAGCACCCAAGGCCATGAGCAAAACACTGTTTCCTAGGGGAATGAAGACATTTGTACCCACATAAACTGGGGAATTCCTAGGGCCATGCATGCCCAGTACAAGATGCATGGGCAGAAAAGACCAGGGAGAACTATGCTTTTGTCTCAAGCTGATCTCTAAATTCATTATTAGGGCTGCTAAACTCTGAAAGAGTGTACTTACACAGGCCAGTCTGTAAACACTGGAGAAGGTATTTTCTTTTTTCCTTTTTTTAGTAGCTCTTAGCATTCAAGGAAAGTTCTGTCATAATAGTAGCTGAATTACAAGCTTCAGAAAGAGATGCCCTAGAGTCTGAATTCCAGAGGTAACACATTAAAATATCATAATGTCCAGGTTGCAACAAAAAAATTAAAAAACATCCAAGGAAATGGAAAACTACGGCCTGTCCAAAGGAGAAGATTAAAACATTAGAAAACATCAATGAAGAGGACCAGACCTGGGACATACCAAAGACTTTTTAAAAAATGGTCTTAAATATACTCAAAGAGCTAAAGGAAACCATAGACATAGAAGTAAAGGAAATCAGGAAAATGAGGGATGAACACAAAGAGAATATCAGTAGAGAGATGGAAATTATGGAAAGGAACCAAACAAAGCTAAAGACCCCAGGGAAAAAAAATGGAGCTGGCAGAAAAAAGAATTAGTGAACTTCAAGACAAGACAATTGAAATCATCCATTCTGAGGAGCAGAAGGAAGAAAAGTGAACAGAGCCTGAGGACTCTGTGGGACACCATTAAGCATACCAATAAATGCATCGTGAGAGTCCCAGAAGAAGAAACAAAGTAATAATGGTTGAAAACTTCCCAATTTAATGAAAAATATGAATATACATATGCAAGATGCTCAATGAACTCCAAACAGGAAGGATAAACTCAAATAGACCCATGCCACACTATGTTATAATCAAACTGTCAAATGCCAGAGATAGAAAATTCTAAAAGCCAAAAGAGAGAAGCAGGATGTCACATACAAGGGAGCACCAATAAGATTAAGTGCCAATTTCTCATTGGAAAACATGGAGGCAAGAAAGCAGAGAGAAGACGTACTTAAAGTGCTGAAAGCAAAAAACTGCTAACCAAAAATTCTTTATTCGGCAAAACTGACTTTCAGAAATGAGGGGAGGGATTAAGACATTCCCAGATAAACAAAAGCTGAGGGAGTGTATCACCACTAGATGAACCTTAAGAGATGCTAAATGGAGTTCTTCAGGTTGAAAGGAAAGGGCAGTAGAAACTAGGTTGAAGCCACATCAAAGAAATAAAGATCTCCAGTAAGGTAAAGATATGGGTAAATACATATGTTATTTTTGGTTTGTAACTCCACTTTTTATTTCCTATAGGATCTAAAAGACAAATGCATACAGTGTAATGATAAATTAATGGTTTGGGACTCATAATGTATATAATTTATGACGAGAACTACATAAAGGTAGGGGGAAGGAGGGGTAAAGGAACATAGTTTGCAGATGCTATGGAAGTAAAGTTGGTATAAAATAAAATGAGATTATCATAGATTTGGGATGTTAAATTTAAGCCTTAAATTTAAGACACACGCTAACCACAAAGAAAATAGAAAAATATGCTGATGAGGAAATGAGAAGGGATTCTAAAGAGTTCACTACAACAGCAGTTTGGCAGTTTGATGTAATTATGAATTCCAAAAATAGATTTTGGATTATGCTTGTAAACTGGTCTGTTAACCTGGGCATGATTAAGTTATGATTAGGGCATTGACTGGGCCACACATCAATAGGGCATTGAGCCCCACCCCTTGGTGGGTGGGGTCTCGAAGATAAAAGACATGGCAAAGGACAGTGTTGGAGAGGTTTTGACTTTGGAGTTGTGATGCGGAGTCTTGAGCTGGAGCTTCAGGAAGTAGCGTACAGAGGAGCTCGGTCGTGAGGAAAGAGAGAAGGCCCTGGGAAGAGAAGCAAGCCATTTGCCTGATAGTCTACAACTGGCCTTGTGGCACAAAGCAAGCCTGAGCCCAGAGAGAGGCAAGCCCCAGGAAGAGAGGAACCCAAGAAGCCTGAACCCTGGCAAACATTGGCAGCTGTCATGCTCTAACACGTGGCAACGGACTTTGGTGAAGGAAGAAACTTGTGCTGGTAACTGTAAGCTTCTACCCCAAATAAATACCCTTTATAAAGACCAACAGATTTCTGGTATTTTGCATCACCACCCCTTTGGCTGACTAATACAACTACAAAAAATCAACTAAATACAAAAAATGGGCAATAATGGAAGACTTAAAAGGTGTAAGACTTAAACCAAAGCCTAAAATGGCAAAAGAAAGTCCTGTCTTATCAGTAGTTACTTTACATGTATATGTGTTAAACTCTCCAGTTAAAAGGCAGTGATTGGCAGAATGGATAAAAAAGCATGACTCAACTCTTAATGCTTTTTACAAGAGACTCACTTTAAATGAAAAGACACAAATAAGTTGCCAATGAAAGGATAGAAAAAAATATTCCATGCAAACAGCAATCAGAAGAGAAGCAGGGGTGGCTATACTAATTACAGACAAAATATACTTCAAATTGAAAATTTAAAATGGACAAAGAAGGGCATTATATATTAATAAAAGGACCAATTCATCAAGAAGAAATGATTATATTCATATATGCACCTAACAGCAGAGTCTCAAAACATATGAAGTAAATATTGACAAATTTGAAGGAAGATATAGACAGTTTTATATTAACTTCAGTGTACCACTTTCTAGATCTAGACAGAAGATCAATAAGGAAACAGAGGACTTGAATAAATACTAGACCTCAGACATATATAGACACCTCATCCATCTATAGCACACTACACATTCTTCTCAAGTACCTTTGAATCATTCTCTAGGGAAACCATACATTAATTCACAAAACAAGCCTCAATAAATTTAAGTAGTTTGAAATCGTACAAAGGATCTTCTCCAACTACAATGGAATAAAGCTAGAAATCAAAGAGGGGGAATTCCAAAATTCACAAATATGTATTGTCTTTTTTTAATAATTTATTTTTATTAGAGAAGTTTAGGTTTACAGAAAAATCATGCAGAAAATACAGAGTTCCTGTATACCTTCTCCTTTATTAACACTTCACATTAGTGTGGAACCTTTGTTATTATTATTGAAACAATATTATTATAATTGTACTATTAACTAGAGTCTATGGTTTACATTAGGGTTCACTGTGATGTTCAGTCTTAGGTAATTTTTTGTAAGTTTTTATTCTAGTAACATGTATATAACCTAAAGTTATCCCTTTTAATCACATTCCAATATATAATACAGTGCTGTTAATTATATTCACAATATTATACTACCATCACCACCAGCTATTGCCAGAACTGTTCTATTACCCCAAACAAACGCTGTACCCATTAAGAATTAACTCTCCAATCCCTACCTCCCACCCTGGTGCCTGGTACCCTGTATTACAATTTCTCACTGTATGAATTTGCTTATTTTAATTATTTCATCAGTGAGATCATACAATATTTGTCATTTTGTGTCTAGGTTATTTCACTCAACACTGTGTCTTCAAGATTCATTCATATTGTCACATGTATTGGAATTTCATTCCTTCTTATGACTGAAAAATATTCCATTGCATGTATATACTACATTTTGTTTGTCCATTAATCTGTTAATAGACACTTGGGTTACTTCAGTCTTTGGCAGTTGAGAATAATGCACCTATGAACATCAGTGTGTAAATAATTTTGACTCCCTTTTTCAGTTCTTTTTGGTATATACTTAGAAGTGGGATTGCCAAGTCATGATAATTCCATGCATGTAACATTCTCAGGAACTGCCAAACTGTTTTCCACAACACCTGCACCATTTCACTTTCTTACCAACAGTGAATGAGTATCCCTATTTCTCCACATTCTCTCTGACACTTGTAATTTTCCTTTTTTATTTTTTATTAGTAGCCATTTTAGTGGGTGTTGAACATCTTTTCATGTGCTTATTGGCTACTTGTATATCTTTGGAGAAATGTCTATTCAAGTCCTTTCGCTGTGTTTTAATTGGGTTGTTCGTCATCTCTGTTGTTGAGTGTAGGATTTCTTTATATATTCTGGATATTAAACCCTTATTGGTTATGTGGTTTCCAAATATTTTCTCCTATTCTATAGGTTTTTTATTTCAGTGAAGTTCTTAGATTCACAAACATTTTAATTTGGATGAAGTCCTACTTAATCTATTTTTTTCTTTTGTTGCTCGTGCTTTGGTTTAAAGTCTAAGTAACCATTGCATAACATTAGGTCCAAGGTTCTGAAGATGCTTCCCTACATTTCTTCTGGAAGTTAAAGTTTTGATTCTTATATTTAGGTCTTTGATTCCATTTTGAATTAATTTTTATATATGATGTGAGGTAGAGGTTTGCATATGGATATCTAGTTTTCTCAGCACTTGAAGAAAAGATGTTCTTTCCTCTTTGATTGAACTTGGCACCATTGTCAAAAGTCAGTTGGCCATAGAAGTGAAGGCTTGTTTATGAACTTACAATTCGATTCCATTTCAAAAGTCTTCAACTAAATACTAGCAACCTGAATCTAACTGCATATCAAGTGGGATATATCCCAGGAACATGTGGTTCAACACAAGAAAATCAATCAATGTAATACACCATGTTAACAGAAGGAAGGGGACAAAACCACATGATACTCTCTTTGGACATAGAAATGGGTTTTGACAAAATCCAATGTTTCTTGTTAAAATCACTTTGAAAACTAGGATTAGAAAGAACTTTCCCCAGTATGATAAAGGGCATATATGAAAAACCCATAGCTAACATGATACTCAATGATTAAATACTGAAAGCTATCCCCCTAAGATCAGGAACTGGAAGTTCTAGCCAGAGCAATTAGGTATGAGAAAGAAAGAAAAGGCATCCGATTCAAAAGGTAGAGTTAAAATTTTCCCAATATACTATATATAGAAAATCCTGGAAAATCCTTAGCATTAATTGTATTGCAAAGGCTTATTTTTTTGTACCCAGTAGGGAACCCAGTCTAAAAGAGTCCTATGTGGCGTGGTCTCCCGCCATTCTACACAGTAAATGTGTGATGGGCACTCAAGTTAATGTTAAAATGAATGCATGTGATGGTGCCGCCATTTGAGACTGTCAGTTTAAAGCTCACTTTTATGAATTGCATTATGAAAGTAATTGCCACATGTCTGCATATTCCTGGCATAATTATTCAAAGGCCTGAAAAAAATCAGCTTGTGTTCTTTTATAGACTTAAGTTTTGTGAAAAGCTAGAGACTCATTTACAACCTTTAGAATATGAGTCCTTAATTTTGTGATTTATCACTTGTTCTTTTTATTTGGTAATGTATTATGCTTGTTTGGTATTAAACTAGGCAAATAATCTTGGCTTTTGCTAGCACTTCCTAATTTTCAAACTGGGGACTTTCCATTTAATATCTGTTGATTTGGTGTTTTTTAGGCCTCCCCCAATATGTGTCCTGTACAGTCTGTTCCCACAACAGTGTTTAAGGAGATTCTGCTCGGCTGTACTGCAGCAACTCCACCTAGTAAAGACCCCAGACAGCAAAGTACTCCCCAAACTGCCAACTCTCCACCTAACCTTGGAGCAAAAATTCCTCAAGGGTGAGTAGTTTTGTATAGATGTCTATCCATAATAAATCATTTTAGTCATTCTTCTTCCTGGCTGCGCTTACTTTGCTCAAGTGGGAAGACTTAACCACCCTCATTGTTTCAGGGAGAGAGTATTAGTATACCAACATTTGGTATAATGACTTGTCATTCATTCCGTCTCAGGTTGTTCAGGGAGATTTTTCATTAGTGTTTCCCAAAGGAAAGATTGATCAGGTGACTTCAGGGGTGAAAAGTATAGTAGGCATACAAGACCTACTTAGAAAATAGTACAGACGTGAACAAGATGTGAGAAAATAGAAGCTTTCTTGACTTGATGATACAAGAGGAATGGTCAGTTGAAATGCTACAGACAATTGAAGAATAGGCAAAGGGAAAAGATTGGTTGTATGCTGAAGATTGAAGTCAATGAGAGTGTTGGGTACAAGGTCGACAGAGGGGTTTTAAGGAAAGGGAGTGGTGGCTTGTATAGGCATTTGATAAAGACTTACAGTATAGCGCAGAGAAACTGTGGTGTGGGAAAGTAGGTTTAGGAGACCACTGCAGAAAGGTGGGAGAGTGGCAGAGCAGGTAGATTTGGACTGAGCTTGCAGGATGGCCACACAGCAGTCAGAGGAGAAATAGAAAAAGGAAACATGAAGTTCGGAGATATGCAGGCAAAGATTTCTAATTTGAATGCTTGAATGGAGAGTCTTCTCAGGTATAAAATCTTTGGTAAGAGGCAGGAAAAAAAAAACACCCCAAAAAAGGTATAACAAACAAAAAGGACTTCTAGAATGAATTTCAGAGAAGCAAAAGTTTGTTTAAAAAAATAATCCCTAGTAAGATATTTGTGTTTGGGTTGTGGGGGGGGGGGGGG
>JAQZBX010056370.1:0-18245 GCA_029593785.1 Cabassous unicinctus
ATGAGAATCCCTATATTTTTTGTGTAACATTTATGTAATCTAAGTATCTTTAAATAAATAAATAAATAAAAATACTATCAAAAAATAAAATAAACAGAAATTTACAAATGTTAGACAGGATGTGGAGAAATAGGAAGACTTATTCATTGTTAGTGGGAATGTAAAATGGTACAGCTGCTTTGGAAGACATTTTGGCAATTCTTTAGAAAGTTAAATATAGAATTATCATATGACTTGGCAATCTCACTTCTAGGTGTATATTCAAAAGAATTGAAAGCAGAGACTTGAACAGACATTTGTACACTGATGTTCTTTGAGGCATTATTCACAATTGCCAAAAATTGGAAGCAACCCAAGTGTCCATCAACCAATGAATGGATTTAAAAATTGTCATATATACACACATGGAATATTATTCAGCCATAAAAAAAGAGTGAATTTCTGATACATATGACAACATGGATGAACAGTGAAGATCGGAGTGAAATAAGTCAGACACAAAAGGACAAATCTTGTATGATCACACTGATATGAAATAATTAGGATAAGGAAATTCACCGAATCAGAAACTAGACTATAGGTTAGGAAATGGGGAGTTAATGATTCAATTGTAAAGAGTTTCTATTTTGGGGGATGGAAAAGTTTTGGTATTGCTGGTGGTCATAACATAACACTGTGAACATAATCAACAGCACTGAATTATATATTTGAATGTGGTTAAAAGTAGAAATTTTAGGTTATATATATGTTACTAGATTAATTTGAAAAAAAAAATACATAGGACTGTACAACACAGTGAACCCTAAAGTAAATTATGGACTATGGTTAATAATACAAAATACAGCTATATAAATGCTCTTTCATCAATTGTAACAAATATACCACATTAATACAAGGTGTTAATAATAAGGTGGCATAAGGAAACTATTTTATGCATTTTTCTCTGTAAACCTCTAACTTCTCATATATATGTACACAGACTGAATCTAGCAATATATACAAGGGATAATACAGCAAAGTGGGGTTCATTCCAGGAATGCAAGGTTGGCTCAAAATTGATAAATCAATATAATTCATCATATTATAAAACTAAATTTAAAAAACATACCACATGATCATATCAATAAATGCAGGGAAAGCATTTGACAAAATTCAATACCCATTCATGATAAAAAAACAAAAAACTCAAAAAACTAGGAAAAGAAGGGGTGATATTTAGTCTTGTGTGTCAACTTGACTAGGCTCTAACACCCAGTTACGAAATCAAATGCTCATCTAGGCGTGGCTGTGAAGGTGGTTTGTGGAAGGGGTTAGTTTCCACAATCACTTGAATATGCCCTTGATATGATGTGATGAGGAGGGCATTTACCTCTGTGGGCTTCCAAACACCCATAATCGCAGTGTAACCATGAAAACAACATCGGACAAACCCAAACTGAATGAAATTCTACAAAACAGTGACCAGTGCTGCTGCATCAAAAAGGAAGTCTAGAAACTGTCACAGCCCAGAAAAACCTAAAGAGATGTGATAATTAAACGTAATGTGGGATCCTGGATGAAAAACTGGAGCAGGAAAAAAAAAAGACATTAGGAAAATAGTGATGCAATTCAAATTACACATGGAGTTTACTTAATAATAATGTGTCAATGTTGCTGTGTTTTGTTATGACAAATGCACCAGAGTTATGTAAAAGCTTCGTGCTGAGGAAAACCGGGTACGTGGTAGACGAGAACCCTCAGTGCTATCTTGGCAAGTCTTCTGTAAATCCGAAACCATTGTAAAGTGCTGAAAGGAGCACGGCTTGGGAGTTACTGCTCCACGCCCCAGCTCTAAGCAGCTAGCATACATGGGTTCAGGCTGGGTGCTGGAGGCACCAAGTGATGAATGACATGCTTCGTTAGGAGCACACAGCCACAAGAAAGAAAAGGCGGAAAATCTTTTATTTATCATATGACAAATAGAGCTATGGGGTATACACAGATTTCAAACTTGACAGGCAAGCCAGAGGTTTATGTGTTTCTATTGACATTTTGGTGCCCTGGGTTGTTTTTATTTTTCCCATATTCATTTCAACCCTAGACACTCAAATATTCACAAAAGAACTAAACATTCATGTTCTAAAGTAATGAAGGAAATTTTCTAAAGCTCTTTCTTGGAAAAGTGTCATTGTTTCATTTTATAGGACTCAAAGTGAAAACTATGGTAGAAATTCCTGTATTACCAGATACTCAGTAAAAAAAAAAAATTGTCCAAATGAAAAGTCATTTAAAACATTAACAAATCAAAATGTAAGCTGAGCACTAAATTAAGGGAAGTCCTCTTGTGGCAGGCAGTATAGGGCTAGACGTGGCCATCGGCCGCCGCCTCCCTGAACCCCACAACCCGGCTCCACCCCAGGTCAGGGCACTTGAAACAGAACTTCAGGCCAAAACCTCACATGTCCACATGCCTCTCTTCCTCCCTTCTAAGCTAGCCCCTTGTCTTCTGTCACGTCGTCCACGAGCGTCCTCATCAAACTACCCTTATATACTGGTCCCTGCACCGTCCTGCCTTCACCCTCTACATGCAGACTTCATCAGTTGTGCCAGCTCTTCCTGGGGTTTTCAGTTGGCTTTTCCTCTAATAGACTAAGACCAAGTCATCCGACCTCCCTCCCAGCTGTTACCCCTTTTCCTTCCCTTCACCCTGACTTCTCACACGGGAACGTGAGCTACACCTCCTTAGTTTTGTCCGACCTTTACCCATTAGAGTTGTGCTCCATCCCTCCACTGAAATGGCTGCCCGAATCCCGATGACACCAAGGAGAGCTGCCCACGCCCTGAACAGGTACTCAACTCACAAGCTGTACGAGCAATAAGCAAAATTCTCTTTTGGTACACCCCTGAAATATCAGGGCAGCCAAGCCTACCCCAATTAATATCCCCTTAGAGAGAATGAGAACATGTACATGGAGCGACAAGAAGTGATGATCCATGACAAAAACCCGAAGAACGCTCAGATGTAAGGAAAAAAATGAGAAACTCGTCTTGAGAAGAGACAGTCATAGACATAGAAGGACAGCAAGTGGGAGAGAGAAGTCACAGCTGCTGAGACAAGAGGACTTCAGGTAGGCAGGTGACCATATCGTTTAAGTTCCAACAGGCCAGGAAGGGCGAGGATTGAAGTGAGGAGATTAGAGCAGGCAATTCAGTGGTTGCTTATTAAATAAGTGTCAGTTTCAATGGACTGTTTTAAATAACTGCAATCGTAATGTCCACAAAATGACGTGCCCTGCTTTGATTCGCTCTATTGTAGATCCTAAGTGTTTCTGACACTGCTATATATTCTTCATTGCTATCATTTCAGATACACTGAGTGGTACACGAAATTCATGCAGCCATCCTCCTGTTGTTAAATACGGGGATCGCTTACAATAGAGAAACGGAGAAGGCGAGGCCACGGCGTTTGTGCTCATAGGCATTGTTCCTTCTGATGGTTTACTCCCTTAGGATAAATACCTGGAAGTATATGATTTTACGGACGGAGTTTAAAGCCAATGGCAATTATGCCATCAAAAATCATACTAGTCCTATTATTTTCTGCTAATATATTAATTAAGATAGTTTAAAATTTTTATCAAAAGCTGTGAAATAAGCCTCTCGTGCTTCATAACCTAGCGTTCTAATCCTCTTGTTACAACCAAATTCGACTTAATCATTGCATACTCAAGGGATAATAACCCCTCCAATGCCGCGGCCAGTAAACTGCCTAATAAGGCAACAGACCATCACTGGAAACACAGAAATGCGTTTCCTGTATTTTTTAATGAATGGTACATCAGTTCTCTCTCTGGCCCAGTATCCAACTGCCTTGTTTTCCATGAGGTTGTGTAAAAGAATATTGATTAGGGTGATGTTAAAACAGAAAAGTATTAATAGGGAATGAAAATGGCCCATAAGCCTTTTGCTCTGGTAACCCAGTTGACATATTGTAACAAAAGAAAGTAACAAATGCACACGGTTAGAAAACTCAAAGAAAAATTAAAGGTATAAATTGCATTTAAAATCCCCCTTCCCCCTAGTTTTTTGCGCCTCCCCAGAAACAATCAGTGAAATGGTTTAATAATTATCCTTTGAGAAAAAAAAATATATGCATATAGTCTCCTATATATTTTTTATATGAAAGGGAACCTGGCATAGCCAGGTCAATCTAGATTTTGCCTCTCTTTCACTTATTATTCCTTGGAAGTCTTCCACCAATCACCGTAGGAAGACCCACCTTATTCTTATCACTGTGTTGTTGCCCCTTATACGAGTTATAATTTATTTAGTCTACCCTAGTCTACTGCTGACGGGTCATTTCCATTTGCACACCATTGTTGCTGAAGACTGAGGAGACGGATCTTCGTAGGTGCCTATTCAGGTAGCCTGGACTGAGAAGCAGTTACAACTTCAGTGAGGGGGACTCTGATTCTGTCTCAGTCAAACAAGAAATCCCAGAGTGCCTACTGTGCGTCCGGCTGTGCACCGAACATTGAAACCGCAGTGTTTAAAATGGCAAAGCCCCTGCCTTTTACATTTTAGGGGAGAAGACAGGTAAGAAACACATCACAGGGGTCACCGGTGGTGGTAAGTGGGTGGAGAGGTTCCACCTAGGGCGGGAAAGCAGGAACGGCCTCTCCGAGCAGGTCTCCACCAAGCTGAGCCCTGCAGGGGAGGGAGACAAACACACCAAGAGGTACAAAGGTGCAAAAGGGCGTGCCAGGCGGAAGGAGCAGCAAGGGCGGTGGCCCTGACCCGCGGCTGTGTGTTCACCATGGGGATGTCCATTCAGGAGGTGAAGAGATGGGAGAGAAGTGAAGGGAGAAGATGCTGAAGGCAGGACAGAGGAGGTCTGTGCTGGGCTTTAGAGGCCCTGGTGAGAACTCAGATACTATGCAAGTTGCAATCTGATGCCACTGTAAATGCTTAAGAAGCAGCAGAGTGATGAAATCACCTCTACTTTCAAAAGCTTGCTCTAGCTGCCTGTGGGCGGTGGACTGCAGGTGGTAGGGGTGGAGCAGGGAGTCCAGGTGAGAGAGAGTGGCAGTGTGGTACCACATTGCAGCAAGGAAAATGGTAGGAAACCTTCAGCTTCAGGTTATATTTAGAGAGAAATACAGGACAATTCCTAGTGTTTGGGCCTAAAGAATGAGATGGTAAATACTTGGGCAGAAGGATATTCGGAGGGGAGAATCCACTGCTGTACTTTGGGCAGGTTACACTTCAGATATGACCTGGCATCCAGTGAAGATGACAAGCAGGCAGCTCATCCAATGGAAGAAAATAAAAATCCAAAAATCATCAACAAAGAGGTACAGACTTTGGGCATAACAAAGACTTGAAAAAAAAATACCTTCAATATGCTTAAGGAGGTAAAGGGAAACACTGAGAAAGAACCAAAGGATATCAGGAAAACAACGAATGAACAATATGAAATCTCAATAAAGAGATAGTAATTTTAAAAGGAGCCAAATAGAAATACTGGAGTTGAAGAACACAATAACTGAAATGCAAATTTCCCTAGAGAGATGCAATAGCAGATTGGAGCTGGCAGAAGAAAAAAGAAAAAGAAAAGAAAAGAAAAGAAATCAGTAAACTTGGAGACAACACAACTGAAATTATTCAGGCTGAAAAACAAAAGGGAAAAAAGAATGAAAAAACTGAACTGAACCTAAAACACCTACAGAACACCATCAAGCATACCAACATACATATTATTGGAGTCTCAAAGGAGAAGGGGGAGAAGAAGGAATGTTTAAAGAAATAATGGCAGAAAACTTCCCAAATTAAATGGAAGACATGATTATACACATTCAAGAAGCCCAGTGAACACCAAACAGTATAAATTCAAAGGGAATCATGCCCAGACACATATTAGTCAAACTGTTGAATACCAAGGACAAGGAAAGAGGTCTGAAAGCTGCAAAAGAAAAGCAATGTGTTATTTACAAGAGAGTCCCAATAAGATTAAAGTCTAATTTCTTATCAGAAACCATGGAGGAAAGAAGGTAGGGAGAAGAAATATTTAAAACACTGAAAGAAAACAATTGCTAACTAAGAATTTTATACCCAGTGAGACTGTCTTTCAAAAATGAGGGAGAAATTAAGACATCCCCAGATAAACAAAAGCTGGGGGAGTTCATCACCATTAGACCTGCCCTACAAGCAATGTTAAAGGGAGCTCTTCAGGCTGGAAGAAAAGGTCACTAGATAGTTGATTAAAGTAGAATAAAAAATAAAGACCTCCGGTAAAGGTAACCATGTGGGTAATTATAAGTTTCAGTACTATTGTATTGTTGTTGTTGATTTTCTGGTATGCCACTCCACTTTTTATTTCTTACAATTTCTAAAAGAAAATTCATAAAAAGTAATGATAAAGCTAAGATTTGGAACATACAATGTACAAAGCTATAATTTATAACAAGTACAAGAAAAAGGTAGGGATATGGTAGGTTATAGGAACAGTGTGTACTTATGCTATTGCAGTTAAGTTGGTATTGAAACAAACATGTTTATGATAGATGTAGGTTATTAACTTTGAGCCCCATGGTAACCACAAAGAAAATATCTGAAAAATGTATACAGAAGGAAATGAAAAGGGACTCAAAATGGCACACTACCAAAAACAAAATAAATATGAAAGGAATTAATGCAAGTATTGAGAGAGAAAAAATGTATAAAACAAAGACTAAATAGCAAAATGGCAGAAGAAAGCCCTGTATCTTCAGCAGATACTTTAAATATAAATGCGTTAAACTCTCCAGTCAAACGGCAGAGATGGGCAGAATGGATAAAAAGCATGACCCAACTATATGTGGTTTACAAGAGACTCACCTTAAATTTAAAGACACAAGTAAGTTGAAAGTAAAAACAGCCTCCTGTTTATCCATCCTTGACTTCTGCTGGTACAAGATGAATGGTACCTTTGTCAGTTACCCTACCATTTTGCCACTAGAGATGCTGTGTCTATTCATCAACTTCATACTCTCTGTGGGACCCTTTGGCTGACACACCTGCCTTGCCTGTCATTTTGATAAATGCATCCATCTGGCTTCTGACTGTTAAGCCTGCCATCCCCATTGCTGCTACTGAGCTCAGGTCACCTTCCTGCCATCAGCGCAGGCTGCAAAGGAGGCCACCACTGAAAGTTTCATGGTGCCTGTGCCTCTCTCACCAGCACATTTTCTATTTGTTTAATAAATGGCATGTCCTCTGAACCTTCCTGTGGAAAAGAACCACTCAATGGGCCTCTGGCTACACAGAGTATGTCCATTCCAGCATGCCCAGTTCCCTGAGCCATTTAATCCCTTCCCCTACCATCTGCCATGGCAATTCTCCTATTTCACCTTCACAGAGCCTAGGCCACTGCTTTCTCCATGGCTTCTAGAGATCCTTCCATGGTGTTAAATCCTATGTTTTGAGGGAGTGCTCCTGAGTCAACAATGTCTTCCCTCTCCAACCTCACGTTCCAGCCCAAGAATCCAATTCCATGTGTCTGCACCATCTTGGACCACTATACTCTGGATAGATCACACAGTTCCTCTGGGCTAGAGTCCCTTTCCTTCCGTATCACTACAGCATGTCCCCAGATGGGTAATGCTGTGACTTCGTGTTATCAGGAGGAGGGAGGGATGGGTCCTGAGGCTGTTGCACTGGAGAAGAGGGGCCTCTGCATTATCATCCAGCAAAGGGCATTGGGAGTACTAGCATTTGCTAGGAAGACCACATCTGTTGGCTCAGAAGGTTCAGTGGAGATGGGAGTACCAAATTCTTCAGGGGCCTTCACCCAGACGTCCCATCCCACATCCCAGGATTTCCTGACAAGAACCCCTACCTTAACTTGACAGACCTGCTTTGGTTGGGAGTTTAACCACCCTTGGTATTTATCCTCTCTGATTTTTAAGTCTTGGGCTTGATCATTGGCTTTCTCTCCCTTCAAGCTGCAAGAGAAGAGAGCTTCTCAGGCTCATTGGGTTTCTTACCTGGCTTTCAATTGTCTGTTACCCTCAGCTGTTTGTTCTTTTTCTGGAGCATATCAGTGGTGCTTAACAATAGCTGTCCAATACCATTATTTTTATAAATATTATTTTCTCCATGTACTTCATTGCTGAAACATTGAATCATCAATTCATTCCCTTCTATCAATATAATATCCCAATTAAGTTTTGATAACTGGAGGACCACCTTGTACCAGGGACAGACTGAACTTATCTACCACCTGCCATGGGGTCCCCAATGCCAAGTGAATGCTCTGTTCCAATGCCCCATTTCATTGCTACTCTCTTGGAACACTCCTGGTACCAATTCTCTGAGACAGAGTTTGGGGTGCAAAATGTTTCCTAGGGATCAGCATCTCTGAAAGAAAGGGGATGAGCAGGATCACGCAGAGGGAGAAGTCCAACCACAGGTCTGGCCAAGCTTTGTCCATTTGGCAGGGAGCTCTAGGCGAATATTGCCTGTCTCCATCCTCTGAGGGAATCACCCCATGTGGACTGCGCAGGAAGGCTGGGGTCTCAGTGAAGAAGGCTCCTGGTGGCTGAGGCCAACAGTGTAGAAGCTGATAGCTGGACGCTGTCTTCAGACCTCACCCTCTCCATTGGGCTGAAAGCCCTTCCTCAAGAGGCTTTGGATGTGCTTCTCTGCCACACTCATGCCTACTGCTAGGGTTCTGGATGCAAATAGGGTTCTGCTCATTAGATTACCAGCAGGGGTTTTGGAAGGCAGAAGTGAGGCAGAGGCCATCTTCTTGCTCCTATTTAGGCTCTTTGAGCTGGCAAGCCCAGTTGTGGACACTCAAGGGCTTTACAGCTCCCACATCCTGCTGATGAGGGTCAGTGGTTTTTGACCTGGCATAGTAACCTCTGGACCTCAGCTCTGGGCTTCCATCTTTTGGACTCCTAGATACACAGAAGCAGGTACAGGTGCAGCTGTGGTGGTCTCAGGGCTAGCTTTAAAGAGGGCCGTTCAACACTTACACAACTCAGCGTCTCCATATTGTTCTAAGGGATTCTCGGAGGATTCGTGGAGGGCTTCTGTTTATCCATGAACCTCTTGAAATGTTACTCAGAAATTCATGTGCCCGACAGTCCCAGCCTTCATCAGATTCTCAGATATCAATGACTTTAAAAAGTTTAAGAACCGCTAAACCCAGCTTCCTAGGTGATGCCCAAGAAAATGTTGAATTGTCCAAAATCTCTAATTTCACTTTTAATAATGGCAATGAGTTTCATTCGGAAATGAACAAGTGTAAAAGCTTTTGCAGATTTAATCAGAAATATTCTGTGACCATTTTATCTAGAAAAGGATACCCCTCAAATAGACAACTTGAGAAACAAATAATTTTGATCAAAATTCCATCACATAAATTAATACCTGTTGGGAAAGGACAGTAAAGGAAAGGAGCATGTTATAATATTTGAAACCCAGTTCTGATAATTTTATAATTGAATATAAAATTTCTTTTTTCATTGCATAATTGAAAGTGGCCAATGAACAATGGCTTAAACGGAAAGCATTCGCTCTCTATATACATTAGAAATAAGAATGTGGGATCTAAACTGTCCAAGTTCAAACCCCAGGTTTGCAACTCAGTAGCTGTGTGACGCTAAGCCACTTATTTTCTCTTGTGCCTCACTGTTTTCATCTGTGTCATAGCAGATAACAAAAATGATAATGCCTGACTCAGAGGGTTGCTGTAAAAATTAGAGTTGATGCACAAAAGCGCTTAGAATACTGCCTGACACCCTCATTCTTTGAGCTCTGGTTGTAGTGATAGAAGTGGTGGTGGTGGTGGAAATAATTGTAATTATACCCATTTCAGAGTTAGACAATACCCTGGGGGTGGAGGAAGAGGGATGCAAAATTCATTTATAACCTAAACAAACCTAAAATTTATCTTATGTCTTACAAAGTATTCACTGTTAGACATCAAAGCCACCTATTTTTTTTTTATCATTTATCATTTTTATCATTTCATCATTGATGATCTAAAATTCTTAATAAAAATTAAGAAAGTAGTAAGTTTTGTGCGTGTAAAAAGAAAGAAATTTTTCAACTAGGTACCTAAGGAAATATTAATGAGGAATAAATATATATTAAAGATATGGAACACTTTACTTTTAATTGGATAGATAGTATTCCTTTGTAACTTTTGTTTTTAGTCAAAATGTTTTCATTGTGTGTTTCCCCCTTTGGTTCAGCCACCTACTAACTGTCTCAGCAAGTTATGTACCTGAACTTTTTCTGTACAAGACATGAGCAAAAGAGTGAAAATAAGGACTTAGGATCAGATCTAATTCTGGGTTCTCTTTGAACCAACCAAAAATGAAATACTCTGCCTTTTTATGAATTTAGATGTATTCTTAACTTTAGATACTGGCTTGGAGTCTAGATAAGCAAACTTTTCAAAAAGCTTCCAGACAGACTTTAGCAAAGTCTTATGATATATTCTCTCAAATTATTTAGAAGTTTGGAAACAAACTTTCTTTCTTTACGAGCTGTATCTACAGTATGAAATGTGAGCTTGTTAAGGGAACGACGGCCATATAACCGAGGCCTCTAGCACTCAAGGTCATAACTATACATGCACCTTTAACAACAAAAAAACCCAGTGTTTATTGGCTGCACTGCTCCTGTTCAGTTGCAAGTGTTCAGGAAAAAACCTTTTTCTACATAACAGCTCAAGATGTTTAACACCTGAATAAAAAACAGCTTTTAAGTATATAAAAGGCAATTTTATCACCTTATAGGAAGGCTAAGGAATTTGATGTAAGAAAACACTATTGTTATAAATTTTTCCCAAGTTCACATTTCCTAGGAAAGAACACAAACAGATTACATCATTGATATCTTGGTCTCATTTCCATTTTATAGGGATCTTCATAGAAGATGGCATATTCATGCCACAGTTATTTCATTTTGATACAGTAAAAATTCATTTTGACCACAATGTGAAAATTTTGTGCCGATGCAAATTGAGAAGCTGAGTGAAGGTCTAAACATAGAAGCCTAAACATTTCTAGCGCTTATTCTGCTCCCAGCTCTAAGTGATGGAGCCAAGAAGGATGGCAGGTCCAGGGTGAAACAGTAGTCAGTCGGCTTAATTTGAAATCATATTTCTGATGCTTTATATGCTGTGAGATCTTGGAAAAACCTTCCAAGTTTCAGGATTTCCTCATCTATAAAATGCCTGGCTTTTCATCTTGAGAGATTTGTGGTTATGAATTAGATTTTGTTTCAATGATGCGAATGCAGTGTTAAAATTTGTTTTAAGTGTGAAAACACTTTTAATAGCTTTAGTAATGTATAACTGACATTCAATAATTTTCACATATTTAAAGTGTACAATTTGATAAGTCACTAAGGTACCAGAGTTTGGGACTTGTAAATTCCTACAGAACCAAAATTAGGATAATTGTGAAGTTACAAAATCACAGACCTACTGATTTCAAAAAACAGTTAAGAGTTAGAAAGAATCCAAGAAAATGCCTAATCTATTTCACTTACTTTATAGATGACAAGATAGTAATATTTGGTGGATATAGCATGGATTTGTCATGCAATAGATTTGGGTTTGAATCCCATCTCTTCTTTAGGAAACTAAAGGAACACTTAAAACAACTGCACTTAAAACACATGTGTGATACTCTCCACATTTAGAATTTTCACTAATAATACTGGAAAAAACCACATCCCGCATTAAATCCTACAGCAACAGCTTCTCCAATGGGCAACATGCCGGCATTTACAACCACTTGTAAACACTGCACGTCTTGACTTCCTCTTTCTCCCACACCCATATCCATTGCTTCTGCACTTTCTCCACAACCACGCCCCCGCACAAGCCACACACTGCCACCACCTCTGACGTGTCCTTCTGCTTCCAGGGTATTCCCCAAGCCCTTCTGCCTGCAGCCCGAGTGCTCCTTTTAGAAATGTAAATCAGACGTGCCCCTGGCCTCTAATCCACTAGGAAGAAACCGCTTATTCCCTTTGTGTGGCCACACTGGGTGTCTTTCTGTCCCTGAACACAGCGAGCTTCCTGCCACCTGGTTCTGGACGGCACAGCTGTCCCACTCACCACCCACCCACACCTCACCTGGTAACTGTCATTCCAGGCTCAGCCTCGTTTCCTAAAAGGTGCCATAAGCCCTCTCTATCATACCCCTTCTTATTTTTTATTGCCTCTCTTCCCAGGAGAGCCCCTGTCATTTACTGGTGATCTCAACTTCTCGCTTTCATTCACCAACACAACTCAACATTCACAATACTGCCTGGATATGGTCAGAACTCAAAGAGCTCAGCGAACATGGGCCAAAGGAATGAATGATAACCAGGTACCCATTGCTGGCCTCTTCGTGTGAGATGGTTGGGACATTTTTTAGATATAGTATTTTTTAGTTATTTATTTCCTAGCTATTTATTAAGTGGCCAGTTTGTGCGAGGCACTATTTTAGGTGCTGAAGATTCAGAAATCAACAAACACTTTATAGAACTTACATGCTAAGTAAGCATATAGCAAACATAAGGACTGTGGGGAAAATAAAAGGGTGTAGGGGCTCTTGGGTTGGAGGAGGGTTGCAGCTTAAATATGGCGGCCAGGGAAAGTCTCACTGAGAAGGACCTCTCTGAGCAAAGACCTAATGGAGGTGAGCGCGTGACCCCAGGGCTGGCCGGGGAGGCACCAGGCAGAGAAGACAGCCGGCCACGTCTGAAGGACAGTGAGGGACAGTGAGCTAGGTAGGGACTGAGCAGGACCTGAGCTCAGAGAACTGAAGACAGGGCAGGTCTCTGAGGACTCTGAGTAAGGTGGGAAACAAGGGGGCTTCAGCAGAGGAACGGCACGGCCAGTCATGTTTGTAAAGGACTGCTACAGCTGACAGTTTTAGGATGAACATTAGGGGATAATGGCAGCACAGGGAGATGAGAGGCTACTGCAACAAACCAGGTGAAAACTTAGGGTGGTTGGACCACCATGGTGGTCATGGAGGTAGTGAGACGTGGACAGCTTTTGGGTCTATTCTAAAGGTTAGAGCCCACAGGAGCTTCTGCTGAGTAAGAGGTGGGTATGCATGAAAAATAGGCAACAAGAAGCACCCTAAGATTCTTGGCCTGTGTAATGGGGAAGACGGAGTTGCTATTCACTGAAATGGAGAAGACTGCGAGAAGGCAGGCTGGAGGAGGAGACAGGGGACCCGATGAGAGGGTGGAGGCAGGGGACTGGGTTTAGAACTAAATTTTGAGCCATGTTGGAAAAATTCCTGGACGCACATGAACAACCCACACTGACCCTGGAAGAAATACAAGACCTCAACAAACCCATCACAAGTGAAGAGATTGAAACAGTCATCAAAAACCTCCCAAAGATGAAAAGCCTAGAACTAGAGGGCTTCATAGGTGAATTCTACCAATCATTCAAAGAAGATCTAATACCAGTCTTGCTTCATCTTCCAAAAAACTGAACAGGAGGGAACTCTACCAAACATTCTAGGAAGCTAACATTGCCCTAATAGCAAAGCCAGACAAAGATAACACGAAAAAAGAAAATTATAGACCAATTTCTCCAATGAATATAGATGCAAAAATCCTCAACAAAATACTTGCTAACTGAATCCAAAAGTACATTAAAAGAATTATACACCATGATCAAGTGGATTTTATCCTAAGTATCCAGGATGGTTCAACATAAGAAAATCAGTGTAATATACCACATTAATAAACTGAAGGGAAAAAATCACATGATCATCTCGATTGATACAGAAAAGACATTTGATAAAATACAGCATCCTTTCTTGATAAAAACATTCAAAAGATAGGATGAAAAACCCACAGCTAACGTGGTACTCAATGGTGAAAGACTGAAAGCTTTCCCACTGAGATTGGGAACAAGACAAGAATGTCTACTGTCACCACTGTTATTCAGTATTGTGCTGGAAGTTTTAGCTAGAGCGATTAGGCAAGAAAAAGAAAGGGCACACAAATAGGAAAGAAAGAAATAAAACTTTCACTATTTGGTGATGATAGATCCTATACCTAGAAAATCCTGGAAATCCACAACAAAGCTACTAGAACTAATAGACGAGGTTGGCAAAGTGGTGGGATACAAGATTATTATGCAAAAAACAGTAGCGTTTTGTACACTACTAATGAGCGATCTGAGGAGGAAGTGAGAAAAAAATTCTATTTATAATGACAACTAACAGAATCACATATTTCAGTATAAACTTAACCAAGGACATATTCAGAAAACTACAAAACATTGCTAAAAGAAAGCAAAGAAGTTCTAAATAAATGGAAGGACAAATCATGCTCATGGATTAGAAGACTAAATATCATTAAAATGTCAATTCTATCCAAACTGATTTACAGATTCAACACAATTCCAAGAAAAATTCCAACAGGCATTTTTTTTTTTTACAGATATGGAAGGCCAATTATCAAATTTATTTGGAAGGGTAAGGGACCCGGAATAGCCAAAAACATCTTTAAAAAGAAGAACAAAGTTGGCAGATGCTCACTTCCAGACTTTAAAACATATTACAGAGAGCGACTGTAGCGCAAGTGGTTGGATGCCTGCTTCATTCATGTATGAGGTTCAATCCTCAGCACCTTCTAAAATCAAAAACAAATGAAAAAAACAACCCTCGTAGGGGAGCAGATGTAGCTCAGTGGCTGAGCACCTGCTTCCCATGCACAAGGTCCTAGGTTCAATCCTCAGTACCTCCTAAAAAATAAAAAATAAAAAAGTATTACTTAGCTACAGTGGTAAAAAACAGCATGATACTGGCATAAAGATACACATATTGACCAATGGAATAGAATTAAGAGTTCATAAATAGACCCTCACCTCTAGAGTCAAGTGATTTTTGACAAGGCTGTCAAGCCCACCCAGCTGGGCCAGAACAGTCTTTTCAACAAATAGTGCTGGGAGAACTGAATATCCATAACCCAAAGAAAGAAGGAGGACCCATACCTCACACCTTATACAAAAATTAATTCAAAATGCATCAAAGACCTAAATATAAAAGCTACAACCATAAAACTCCTAGAAAAAAATGTAGGGAAACATCTTCAAGATCCTGTGGTAGGTGATGGCTTCTTAAGCCTTACGTCCAAAGCACAAGTAACAAAAGGAAAAATAGATAAATGGAACCTCCTTGACCTTAAGCACTCTTGTGCTTCAAATGACTTTGTTAAGAAGGTGAAAAGGCAGCTACTCAATGGGAGACATTTTTCAGAAACCACATAACAACGTCACTAACTATTAGGGAAATGCAGGTCAAAACTATAATGATATATTCTTTCCCACCATGCAGAATGGTCATCATCAAATAGAAAACTACAAATGCTGGTGAGGATGTGGAGAAATAGGAACACCCCATTCACTGCTGGTGAGATTGTAAAATGGTGCAGCCTCTGTGGAAGACAGTCTGGCAGTTCCTCAGGAAGCTAAATATAGAACTGCATATGATCCAGCAATCCCGCTACTAGGCACATATTCAGAAGAACTGAAAGCAAGGACACAAATAAGACATTTGCACACCAATGTTCATAATGGTATTATTCACAATTGCTAAAAGATGGAAGCAACTCAAGTGTCTTTCAACAGATGAATGAATAAACAAAATGTGGTATATACATACGATAAAATACTATTCAGATTTAAGAAGAAATGAACTTGGGATGCATATTACAATGTGGGTGAACCTTGAAGACATTATGTTGAGTGAAATAAGCTAGACACAAAAGGACAAATATTGTATAGGCTCACTAATATGAACTAAATACGATGAGTAAACTCACAGGGTTAAACTTTAGAGTAGATGTTATTAGGACCTAGAATATGGGTTGAAAAGGGGGAGCTGATGCTGAATGTGTGCCGAATGCTTAATAAGGTTCATTGTAAATATATGGAAATGGATAGAGTTGACGGCAACAGTATAGTGAGTAAAACTAACACTGCTGATTTATAAAATGTGATTGTGGCTGAAAGAGGTAGTCTAGCGAGGCTCATATCAATTGAAAGAAAACTGGAGGATAATCTAGGGGCTGTACAACATAGTGATTTCAGTGGTAGATAAGGATTATGGTTAATAATACAAACACAAGAATGTTCTTCTATTATAAGATGTTAAGAAAATGGTGATACTTGGGGAAAATACAACTAATATAACTAACAGACTACAGTTAACAGTAATATTGTAATATTTTTGCAGTAATGGCAAAAAAGGTACTGTATCAATGCTAAGAGTAAAAAATGGGGCTATAAGGGGTAAGGGATCTTTCCCTTTGGAGTAATGACAATGTTCTAAAATGGACTGAGGTGATGTAATCATACAATGTATATTCTCCAACTATAATGGATTGAAACTAGAAATCAATAATAGAGGGAGAAAGGGAAAATTCACAAATATGTGGAAATTAAGCAACATACTCTTAAACAAGCAATGAGTTAAAAAGGAAGTCAGAAGCAAAATTAGAAATATCTTGAGGCAAATGAAAATGAACATAAAACATATATCAAAACTTATGGAATGCCGTGAAGGCAGTGCTGAGAGAGAAATTTATTGCCTTAAACACCTACATTAAAAATGAACAAAGACTTCAAATCGGAAACCTAACCTCAAACCTGGAAGAACTAGAAAAAGAAGAGCAAACTAAACCCAAAGCAAGAAGAAGGAAGAAAATAAAGATTAGAGTGGACATAAATGAAATAGAAACCAAGAAAAACAACACAGAGAATCAACAAAACCAAAATTTTGTTCTTTGAAAAGATCACCAAAATTAGCAAACTTTTAAGTAGACTGACAAAGAAAAAAAGAGGATACAAATAACAAAAATTTGAAATGAAAAGAGGGACATTACTACCAACCCTGCTGAAATAAAATGAACTATAAGTGGATCTATGAACAACTATATGCCAATAAATTAGACAACAGAGAAGAAATGTTCTAATTCTTAGGAGCACACAAACTACCTACATTGACTTGAGAAGGAAGAGACAATCTCAACAAATTAATTACTAGTAAAGAGATTGAATCAGTAATCAAAAATGTCCCAACAAAGAAAAGCCCAGGACCAGATGGCTTCACAGGGGAATTCTACCAAATATTACAAGAATATTTAACTCCAATTCTGCTCAAACTCTTCTAAAACATTTAAGAGGAGTGAACCACTCTCTATCTCATTCTAAGAGGAAAACATCATGCTCATACCAAAGCCAGATTATGATACTGCAAAATAAGAAAATGAGAGACAAATATCTCTTATTAATATAGATGCAAAAATTCTCAAAAACACTAGTAAACCAAACCTAACAGGATATTAAAAGAATTATACAACAAGAAAAAGTGGGATTTATCCCTGGTATGCAAGGTTTGTTCAACTTAGAAAAGTCAATTAATGTAATACAGCACATTAACAGAATGAAGGAAAAATACACATGATCATCTCAATGAACACAGAAAAGGCATCTGACAAAATCCAGTACCTTTAATTGTAAAAAAAAAAAAAAAAAAAAAAAAAAAACAGGTAGAACACTAGGAATAGAAAGAAACTTCCTCAACATGATAAAGGGCATATCTGAAAAGCCCACCACTAACATTCTACTTAATGGTGAAAGACTGAAAGCTTTCCTTCTAGGATCAGGAACAAGACAAGGATGTCCATTATCCACCACTGTTATTCAACACAATACTGAAAGTTCTTGCCAGAGCAATTAGACAAGAAAAAGAAATAAAAGGCATCTGTAACCGTTGGGGAATTTGACGTAATTATGAATTCCAAAAATTGGATCATGCCTGTAATCTGATCTGTTAATCTGGGCATGATTGAATTATGATTAGGGCGTTGACTGGGCCATGTCAGTCAGTAGGGCATTGAGCCCCACCCCCTGGTGGGTGGGGAATTGAATATAAAAGGCAAGGCAAAGAACAGAGTTGAAGCAGTCTTTTGAGAAGCAGTTTAAATGTTGGAAAGAAGGCCCCAGGAGAAGAGAAGCAAGCTGTTCGCCTGATCGTCTACAGCTGACCTTGTGGAGGAAACAGGAGCTAAGCCCGGAGAGAAACGCAGCCCCGGGAAGAGAGGAACCCCAGAAGCCTGAACCCTGGCAAACGTCGGCAGCTGTCTTGCTCTAACATGTGGCAATGGACTGTGGTGAGAGAAGAAACTTAACGCTTTATGGCCTGGTATCTGTGGACTTCTACCCCAAATAAATACCCTTTATA
>JAQZBX010056371.1:0-18203 GCA_029593785.1 Cabassous unicinctus
AAAAAAAAACCAGCATTGTGCCATAATAGGATGACACTTCCCTTCTTTCAGGTCGTCCTTTCTTGCTTGTTTGTCTTTATTTGCTTAGGTTTTGTTGTACATATAAATAACTTTCTTGTATCTCCTCTTAGACAGTCAGGACAATTTTCAATAAGTAATATCATTCAGAAAACTGTGAATTCCAAATCTTTCCAGGAGCCATCATTCCTAAAGGCATTCCTTCTCCTGCATTCTTGAGGTCTGCACCCACTTGGCCACCTTAGAATTCCCTTCCCTTTCCTCCTAGGTTGAATTCCTTATCTCTTAGCTGTCAAGCCACTGTTGGAGGAGGTCATCTTCCTAGAAAAGGAAGCAAGGGAGGTATATTTGTAGAAAACGTACATATTTGGGAATGTCCTCATGTGTTTGACTGGGTATTTAAGTTGGAAGTACTTTTCTATCTGTATTTGAAGACATTGCTCCACTGACTTGCTGCTTCCAAGTTTGAAGTCTGATGCATTCTCATCCTTAACATTTTGTTAGAACACTCTTTTTCTCTAGAGCTTTTACCATTCCCTCTTTATCTCTAGGGTCCCGAAATGTTGCCATCCAATATCAATGTGTGTATATTTTCTTGAAATGGGCTAATCCTTTCAGTCTCAAAACCCATGTTTTATTAAATGAAGGGTGGGTGTAGGCACTCATTTATTTATTTTAAGTCTCTAGGTAAGTGTCAAGAGAAGCAGGATGGACAAATGCTTAGGACAAATGGTAAAGTAGACCAAAAGTTGTTTGCATGCCCCAATATCCTCTGTAAGTTCCATTTTCCTCTCGGCTGTCTTCCTTGCCTTCCTATCAGGTACACAGAATTATAATCCTCTCTTTTATTTCCTTCTCACATGTGAAGCTATTATTTCAGAATGGCATGATTTTTCCCAAAGCTTTCAGCATCTCGGTGCCCTTTATTTTAAACAAGATCAATTAGTTCTCATTCATCAAGCACCTACTATCACCCATGCTCTGTAGACATGCAATGACATTAGATCTTTCTCACTCACATCTTATCTAGTAGCTGTTTCACCACTTTGCAACTGTGGAAGATATGGCTGGAAGTGATTCAGTGACATGAACAATCACTCAGACAGTAGGTGACAAAGAGAAGACGTACTCCTAGTTCTGTCTTCTGTCTTCTGTCTAGTCATCCTTTTCTTAGTATAATTTTTTAAACTTCCTTTCTTTCTTCCTAGCAAACTGTAAATTAATATTAGATTGTGTTCAAATGAGAAGATAGAAAAAAATTATCCTTCATCAAATTCATAAATGATAAATATTTTAAAGTTTTAGTGAATTTTGAGTGATAGACTCTAAATTCTAAATTTTATTAGTTATAATAATTTTCCTAGTGCAATGGGATTATGATTAATGCGGATAATTGGATCTTCCTGCATTTTTTGCCTGCCTAATCTCTGGTCTCATATTAACTTTGCAGAGTGGTTCTATAATCATGGCAAAATACCTACTAACGAAATTGTTGAAAAAGTATAAACCATTGCTGAAACACAATTCTTCTTTGATTTAAGTCTAGAATTTAGAATGTTTAGATCTATAATATTTTAATTTTCAAGTCATGATCTGTCACACATCCAAGGCAATTCTTAATCTGGTAGGCAAGTTGCTTAGTAATACTCTACATTCCACCAGACCAAGGCAGAGAAGATGCTTCTGCTAAGACAGCAGCATTTCTTATGACTTTTAACTATTTTGCAAGAGGAATGAGCTTTTGTTATGAAAACAAGCCAATCTGCTGCTGAAAGTATAATGCTTGGGAATATACCTGCAGAGAATAAATCCCTATTAAAAACAGAAAAAAAAGATGAACCATACACATAGGTGTGTGAATTGTAAATCTTTCCAAAAATACTTCTTGAAATAAAATCGAGAAATAAAATCGAGATCAAGAAGTTATATCATGATGTTGAGCTATATAAAATAAAGCTGGGAACAAGTCTACCAACAGAGATAATAAATGAGAGAATGGGCTTAGAGGTAGACTAAAGTAATGTACAAGTATGAGAAATGATTATTACTTTTTCAGAACTCTCGACCACAAACAAAACACACACACAAAACAAAACCTATGTATTTTCTGTGACATATATGTTTTACCATAAGACATTGATAAAAAGCCAAAATTCCATTTCATATATAATCTTAAGAATCAACAAAGGAATTCTATGATGCTGTAACTAATTTTGTATGTAGTTCTGAGAATTCATCAATGTAACATAAAACAATTTTTAATGCATTCTTGATCGAATGAGCTATCTTCATCTCTCTGGGGCAGTATGAATTGAAGTTTGATGGGATTCATGATGCTAGTCTGAGTACTTCTGGAGTGGTTTTCATTTTTTAGTTGTCTTCTTTTACACAACTTCTCACACTGTCTTCCATTGATGAAGGCTCTCTCTGTCTCATTCTTTTGATGTGCACGTAAATCCTGTGGGGTCTTACGTAATGTCAGCTGTGAGTCAGTCCTTTCTGGTGGGGACTTAGATTCTGCATGTCTGACAAGTGTGCGTATGTGTGTGTGTGTGTGTGTGTGTGTGTGTGTGTGTGAATGAGATTTTCCAAGCCCTAAACTACATCACAAAGGTTGACTATCATTTTCCCACAAGAGAGCGTCAGTTTCTCTTATCCTTCTCTCTGCTCCACTAGACGGTCCCACATGCAACTGCAGAAGCTAATTGTCTCTTTTTTATCAGACACACATCCACAACTGAAAACATATCTCCTTCTTTACGCATTCACTTAGTCATTCCCATCCGTGATAATCACGCTCCCTGCCTATTCTAATTCATTTCCCGAATCTCAGTGTAGTGGTATGAAGCTGTATGTACCCCCAGAAACATGTTCCTAAATCTAATCCATTCCTGTAGGTATGAACCAAATGTAAGTACGACCTTTTGATGAAACAGCTTCAGTTAAGGTGTAGGGCAGTCCAATCAGGAGAGGTCTGAATCCTGTTACTGGAGTCCTTTATAAGAAGAACGAAATTAAGCTGCAGATAGAAAGCCACAGGAAGTAAGAAGCTAAAATCAATGATACACGAAGAGCACAGAGGGGCCAGGAGTCATCACCATGTGAATTGCCATGTGACTAGCTAAGGACCAAAAATCGTCATCAGCCAGCCCCAAAATGCCACAGTCTTGGGGAGAAAGCATGGCCTTGATGATGCCTTGATTTGAACTTTCCTTTAGCCACAAAACCATAAGCAAATAAATTCCCATTGATTAAACTGAACTATTGTGTTCGATTTGAAGCCTAGGAAACTAAAACTATTGCAGTGGAAAACTTCTGGAAAGTTAAACAGTCAGACAGAGTAAACTTTCTAAACCAGATGTCCCTTTCCCCCTTCTTTAAACCTCTAAATGGTATATGGCTGCCCTAGGCTCATGTGAGAGCTGACTCGATGGAGCGGCTCCATCTCTTGTCAATTCCTCTAACCGTCTTTGAGTTCTTTTAGCTGCATGAACCTGGCAGGCTGTCTCTCTCTCTCTCTCTCTCTTGCAGTCCTTCATTGATGTCTCTCCTTTGGAGAGAACACAGTAGTTTCTTGGTTTAATTTGTACACCCTATTTTCCTTAAAGTTTTCCCACAATGCCTTTGCCGTGTGCCCTCGACTCACTCTGGCAAAGTTCTCAACATACTTCATCGTAACCAACCTCTTAGCTCTCTTTCACTAGACTTCAATCAACATAGTCAAAATGCCTGGCATTTAGACAATACTAAAGAAAGTTTTGTTCACTGAACTTTATGTTGTACTCTAATTATGATCAGGGGAAAAAAAGGCTACCGGAATCAAATGGATTTATTCAAATATTTAGCATATGGAGTTTAGAAGGTAGGAAGAAAACATTTAGTTTGAGTTTCAGAAAAAAACATCTTCATCTAGAGTGTACATCAGTTCTCATGTCTGAGATATTTTTCACTTGTGTTAATATGAATAATTTTTAGTGTGTCTCCTCCTCTTACTGCTCTAGCGAGCATCTGTGCTCAAGGCGAAGTGTCTGAGTTTCGTTTTGACTTCTTGTTCTTTTATTTTTTTTCCTGCCAAGGAGATTTGGGACGCATAAATCACTAATGAATGCTTTATGCATCCTGGTGGTCAGTGGTGAGAGTGCTCAAGGTAACATAAATCCACCCTGTGGGTATTTACGAGGTAGACTTTCAGTGTAGGATTCAGTACAAGTACCGTGGTTGACCTTCACACAAGAGGACAGTTTCGGCCTGCCTGTCCTGAAATGCAAGAAGCTCCTTGTTGCAGTCCACTTTTCATAGGATAACTTAGAGGCCTCATCAGAGCTGCAACTCTTCTCATTTGGTTTTAACAAGACATTTGTTACATGTTTCACGTAACCACTAAAAGAGCTGAAAGTGTGCCACCTGCCAATATCTGGCATCAAGTACAGAGCTGAATTCTGCAATAAAATATTTGAGGTAACATTGTTCAGAAATAATAGGGATTGAAACTTTAACCCCATCCAAGAGAACAATTAAATCCCTATGTAAACAAGCCTGGAGAAATCTGTTTATTCTACTTGACATAGCAGTGTAATCTTTCTTCACATTATTCATTACGAATGACTTGAAGATATCTGCTTTACTATCATAACTTGCCATATTGCTTGAAAGCAGAAAAATATGCTGCCTTTAAAAAGTATGGCATCGGCTTTTCTACTACTTGGGAAGGATCTGACTCCTTATCACTGCTTCGTGCAATAATTCATTGGGTTTAAATGTAGTATCCCAGAGCAGACAATGGGGAACATTTATTATAAGATGAAAAGTCTAAAAATGGAGAAATGGACTCTTTCATTACAACAAATTCCCAGAAAAGTAATTCTATTTTGGGAGTAAGTAAATGATATATATGTTTTATGTCTTAAGATAACTCAATTTTGTTTCAGTGTGATCACCTGAAAATGGCCTGATTAAATGACAGTAATGCATAATTCACAGTATCATCTAAAATTAATTGTACCATATACATTTACAGCTTTAATATGAAATCAATACATATTCATATTTTTTTCACAGCAAATATATCTGCATGGTATAGTGGCAATTATTCTTATGTAAGATCCCTCTCTCTTTTGCTGAAATCAAAAAGTAGAATTCCATTTCATTTCTCTTGTTTTATAAGATTAAAGAAACACTTTAGCAATAAATGAGATGATTTGCTATTTGCACTGAAAGTCCTGAAGAGTACCGTGTGATTCGCCAGCTTTACTATTCAAGTCAGGTGCACCCGTATTTGCTCATGGAGCTTGTGTGTGTGTGCAAAGACATGCGTGTTTCAGTGCACCAGTGTGGGACATCCCTGAGAGAATCACTCTCTGAGTGTAAACACCGAATCCTGCTTTCTTGTGCAATCCATATATTATTAATCTCTACTCAAATTTTACATGGAAAAGTGATAGGTTACTATAACAAGGATCACATCCCAGGTAAGAGAGCAAACAGGTGAAAATTAAAGATACCAGCAAGCAAGAATAAAACATGATCAAGGAATTTGCAATTTTTAAAATCCATTGCTTCAAGTAAAACATGGCTATGTTTCCTTTATTTTAGTAGAAGTAGCAGTGATTTCTGGTTTCTCCTTGCAATAGATTACTAGTGGTTACTTATAATGGCCAAAAAAAGCAATCATTGGGAGACAATGTGGCTCAAGCAGTTGAGGTCCCGCCTCACATGGTTTGGTTCCCGGTGCCTCCTGAATAAACAAGAACAAACAACAAGGAAAACAAATGAAAAACTCAACCCAAGAAAGTGGATGTGGCTCAGTGTTTGATCCCTGGCTTCCCACATACGAGGTCCTGGATTCAATCCCCAGCATCTGGTATCTCAAAAAAAAAAAAAAAAGCGATCCACTTGAAGTGTTGGAGTGTAAAAGCTGGGGACCCAGAGCCAGTCTGCTTGCTCCCCTCTCTGTTTTGTCCTTGGAAGTGTCGTCAGATCTCTCAAGTGCCCTGCGCCCCAGTCCTCCTGTTTTAAAAATGCACTAGTTACTGTGACAATGAAAGGACATTTCATGTAAAGTACTTAGAGCAGTGCTAACTCAATAGTATGTGCTCAATCCTTACCATCAATATTAATACTGTTAGTGCTCTTTTATTTTCTTTTAAAGATGCAGGGATGTCAATACTGTTTATTCTCTCATTTTCCTTGTAATTCTTCTTGTCTGGTTTGATATTATGCTTTGATTGCCCTCATAGAAGGAATTGCCATTTTTGTGTTGATTGGATGAATATACAATTTTAAAATAATCTTTTCCTTTAAAGTTGGTAGAACTCAACCCTGAAACCCTTAGTTCTAGTGTTTTCTTGATAGGAAGATTGGTAACTACTAATTTAGCTTCTATAATGGTTATAATACTTGTAGGATGTTATGTTTTCTAGAAATCTTTCCAATCTGTCAAATTTACAAGGCTATTGGTTTATATTTTCTTATTTAAATGTAATACCTGATGGATCCATTCTATTTCCCATTTTCCTTCTCAACTTTTTATTTTGGCTTCCTTCTTTTTCTTCTTCTCCTCCTGATGCTCCTTCTTGTTCCCATCCTCCTCTCCCCCTTCTGCTCCTGTGTCTTCTTTCTTGCCATCAACCTTAGTAGAGGTATGTCTATTATTACTATCATCACCATCATCTCCATCTTTTTACCCTTCTCTTCCCATTCCTTCCCCTCCTCCATCTCCATCAGCCTTCACAGAGGTTTGCCCACTTTGTGAATATTTTTAATGCTGCTTCTGTTCTGTTGATTTCCCTTTCTGTGACTAGCTTTAATTAACGCTCCTAATTTATCCTACCATCAGCTATTATCTAGTATATTCTGTTATTTTTAAACCTTCTTAAATTTATGTTTAGCTCATGAACTTTCTTCTTTCCTTATGTAAGTATCCAATGCTATAGTTTCCCTTTATGCATCACTTTAGTATTGTGTAGTTCATTTTGCCTCTTGAGAAGTTACTGTGCTGAATATACAATTCTAGTTTCACTGCTATTACCTATGTGCTTTTTGTAAAAGCCATCCAATAATTTTGTGGCTTCCATTATTTTGGGTACAGAATTGTTGTCCATCAAACTGGCATTTCTTTGTAAGTAATTTGCCATTTCTTTCTATCTGCTTAACTGAATTTTGCTGATTCTTTAATATTCTGTCTGTGGTTTTCATTAAAAATATATTCAGGATAAACTTTTTTCCTACTTTTCTCCCTCTTTCTTTCCCTACTACCCTTTCTTTTTCTCTTTTTTTCCTTCCTTCCTTTATCTTATGTAGTATATATTTTATTACTGCATTTATAAATTTGTATTTTTTAATAATTCTGGAAAATTCTTATTTATCTCAACAGTTTTTTAAATTATTTTTTTTATTTTTAAAGAAGCTTTAGATTACATAAGTTGTATATTAAAAATATAAGGAATTCCTATATGACCCCTCTTTCCCCTTCTCACATTTTCCCACATCAATACCCCTCATTAGTGTGGTATGTTTGTTTCTATTGATGAACACATATTGAAGCATTGCTACCAACCATTGATTACAGTTTACATTATAGTTTACACCCTGTCCTGCACAATTTTGTAGGTTATGACAAAATATACAGTGGCCTGTATCCCTCACTGCAGTGTCATGCAGGATAATTCCAATGTCCTGAAAATGCCCCCATATTACATCTATTCTTCCCTCTCCCATCCCTTAGAACTTCTGGTGGCCACTGCCTTTAATCAGTGATAAGAGTTCTTCCATTGCTAGAATAATAATAAGTCTATAGTAGAATAATATGTCTACTTTAGTCCATTGTTCTTTCCCCAATTAGAGGATTTGGGCATGGCGATGTCCACTCTGCTTCTAATTGAGAGGGGGCTTAGATCCCATGGGGCAGATGGATGGACCTATCTTGCCTGCAGTCGCAGACACTCTCTGTTCCTTGGGATAGGCATTGTCCATCATCATGTCCTCGTTAGTTGTCCTGTATGAGTCCAATGAACTGGAGAGTAGGGGCTGCATCTCTACTGAAATTCAGGGCTCAACTGGAACATGGATGGATCAAAGATTTAAGTCTCTGAGACATATATTTATAAAGCACAGTGTTAATTGTAGGTTCAAATAAAAGGGGCAGGAGAGCCATGCATAGAAAACTTATAAATGAGTCTAACTCTGTTATACTGGGAACCATAAATTCCAAAGTAAGGTCCACTGACAGGGTGCTGAATTCCTGAGCTGTCTGCCCTGCTTATAGTGTCTGGATGTTGCTAGAGTCCTCAGGAGCCCTGCTGTTTGAGGCACTGTTTACTGTGGCAGTCAATGAGATCCTGCTGAAACGTGCATAGGGTAACCTCTGGAATGACCTCCCACCTCACTTTGAGATCTCTTAGCCGTAGAAACTCATTTGTATTTACCATTTCCCCCTTTTGGTCAAGGTCTTTTCTCTCAGTAACAGGGTGGCTTATCCCCGGGTATCATGTCCCATGCCTGGGGAAAGGTAGTATATTTATATGCTGAGTTTGGCTTAGAGAGAGGACATTTGAGTGACAAGGAGGCTTTAAAGAGGTAACTCTTATGCGGTATATAATACTAGGCTGTTTTAATTTCACAAGAAAAGGTTCATAAGTACAAACATCAATATCAAGGGCCTGGCATAATGGTCTATCTTCCTTCACTAGGCACTGGCCTTGCACTCAGGGGATTCTTGCCGTCCTATTAGAGAATGTAGCAGAACTCCCCAGGATGGGAATTCAATATTCTTTGGGTTCTTGTGTGGATCTCCACCCACTGAGACAATGCCCCATGAACACCTGAACATATTCATATGCCTTAGAGGTGTGCCCCAGGTGAAACCCTTCCCATGCATCCCCCATCACTGACACCCTGCACCAGTGATCCTCCCCTGTCAATGTTGTGATCCTTCTATGATCCAAAACCTCTCCCAAAATGAAGCCAACAAAATAACCAAATACAATAAAAAAGAAAAGAAAATAAAAATTTAAGAAATAGCCAAAAAATTATTTTTAAAACATTAAAAATTTGAAATAATAAAAAATAAATAAAAATTTAGACATTGTGTCTTTCATCGCTGTAAGATCTGTTGTCCTGTATGTACAGTGACATTTTTTTCCATATATTCCCCCAGTGTCTTATTTTTTTCATTTTATCTTCAAAGAAGCTTTAGGTTACAGAAAAGTCACATAGAGAGTATAAGGGATTCCCATACACCCAACACCTTTCCCCTTTTCCCTTCTCCCCTATTAATAACATTTTACATGTGGATGGTCCATTTGTTAAAATTGACATACCAATATTGTAGCATTGCTACTAATCATGGTCAATGGATTACATTACGGTTTACCTTTTGGATTGTACACTTTTATAAATTTTAACAAAATTTGAAGTGACCTGTATCCATTATTGCAAGATCATGCTGAACAATTCTAATGCCCTAAAAAATGCTCTGTGTTCCATCTCTTCTATTCTTCCTTCCCCTTCCCCTCCGAACCTATGGTAACCACTAAGTTTCAATTTTTGAAGTATAAGATTCATAGTTACAAGCAATAATATTGAGGGTTTGACATATTGGTCTGTTTTTTCTTTTATCGGGTACTGCCTATGTTCTCGAGGGACTCTTGTCCCTGTAATTGAAAACAGAGCAGGATTCCCCAGGACGGAAGTTTGATATTGTCTTGTTTATTATGTGGGTCTCCATTCACTGATATAACACACTATGACAAGATGAACACTTACATATTCCATAGAAAAGCCTGCCCCAGGTACACCCTGTCCCATGTACCCCTCCATATCCAACACCCTGCACCAGTAACCCTCCCCTGCCATATTTGCCAAAAGAATATTCCCAACATTGTAGTTTTAACCATGGATCTGCAAATCCCCAGAGTTCATCTCCTCCTTCCCCCAGCCTTCCTCCGGTTCCATGGATAGCCCAACTCTCCCTCCACCATACTCTTCCTCACATACCAACACTGCCAAATCCAATCACATCACTGAACCACTGTCATGCCCAACGACTGCACAACTACACTCTCCACCTTATCATAGATTTTGCCCATATGGGCATTAGCTCACAACCCTCTACTCCCTTTCTGTCTCCTGTAAAACTATCTTCCAGACTCTAGCTCTGTGAGTCTGCTCAATGTCCTTAATTCATATCATTGAGGTCATGTAATATTTGTCCTTCAGAGACTAGTTTACTTCACTCAACATACGCTCTTCAAGATTCATCCATGCTGTCTCATGTGTCAATACTGCATTCCTTCTTACAGCTGAGTAATATTCCATTGTATGTATATACCACGGTTTGCTTATCCTTTCATTTGTTGATGGACACTTGGGTTGCTTCCAACTTTTGGCAATAGTGAATAATGCCACTATGAACATTGGTGTGTTTATATTTGTTTGTGTCCCTGCTTTCAATTCTTCAGTATATATACCCAACAGTGGAATTGCTGGATCATATGGCAGTTCCATAGTTAGCTTGCTGAAGGACTGCCAAACTGTCCATCACAAAGGCTGGACCATTCTACATTCCCACCAGCCGTGGATAACTGTTCCCTTCCTCCACATCCTCTCCTACACTGGTAGTCCTCTGTTTATTTTAATAGCCACCAGTCTAATGGATGTAAGATGATATCTCATTGTAGTTTTGATTTGCATTTCCCTAATTGCTAGTGATGTTGAGCATCTTTTCATGTGCTTTTTAGCCATTTGTATTTCTTCTTTGGAGAACTGTCTATTGCAATTGCTTGTTCATTTTTTTAAATGGGTTATTGGTCTTTTTATATTCAAGATGTAGGGTGTCTTAATGTATGCTGGATATTAAGCCCCTATCAGATAGATGGTTTCCAAATATTTTCTCCCATTGAGTAGGCTGCCTTTTTGCTTTCTTAACAAACTCCTTTGAAGCTCAAAAGTTTTTAATTTTGAAAAGGTCCCAGTTATCTATTTTTTCTTTCATTGCTCATGCTTTGGGTGAAAAGTCTATGAAACCATTCCCTACTACAATATCTCATAGATGCTTCCCTACATTATCTTCCAGGAGCTTTATGGTCTTCACACTTATATTTAGATCTTTGATCCATCTTGAGTTAATTTTTGTATAAGGTGTGAGATGGGGACTGTCTCTCATTCTTTTGGATATGGATATCCAGTTCTCCAAGCACCATTTGTTGAAGAGGCCATTCTCTCCTAGTTGAGTGGGCTTGGTGTCCTTATTGAATATCAGTTGACTTTATATGTGAGCACCTATATCAGAGCTCTCAGTTCTGTTCCATTGATCAGTATGTCTATTCTTAAGCCAATACCATGCAGTGTTGACCACTGTAGCTTTGTAGTATGTTTTTTTAACAAATCAATTTTATAGATACCTATTAATAAAGTATAAATCCATCCCAAGTGTACAATCAATGGTATCCTATATGATCACATAGTTGTGCCTTCATCACTTCATTTTTAGAGCATTTTCATTATTCCAATAATAATAATCATAAAAAAAACAAAAATCAAACAAAAACTTCATCACCTCTCAATCTCTCTATGCTTCCCCTGACATGCATAGCTTCTATTCTGTTTCCACAGGACATGGATTTTGATTGCAGACTGTGTGTCAGTGTTGGAAGAGAAACCATTGCATTTGCTTCACCAAACTCACTATATCAAATTTTACCGTTAATGTTGTTCTTTAGAAGAATTCACAAATAATATACAGGAAAACAACTTTATTCCCTGCAGAAGCAATAATGACAGGACTTCAGATATTCCTCTAAGACCACAATGTTGTGATATAATTCATCTTTAGGTATTAATAACAGCTTGTGAGATTTATCCTTTTTCACACAACAGGTCAAGGCAGTTTCCACAGTGCTAAGACTCTTAACGGTTTCCAAGAGCAGAGGGTCACTACTGCCATCTCTCACTAAATGAGGCATTCATGGGGGTATCCTTTAACTGACACAGATGCAAATTAATACCTGTATGTATAAATCCTTAAAAAAGAAGATTGATGTTGAATCTAAGTGGATGTATGTTAAAAAAAAAAAAAAGACAATAGATGAGAATTTTGAAAAGTTGAAATGCAAAAGCAAGTGGCAAGGATCTTTAGAAAGGGGGCAACATGTGGAAAAAGGGAAAAGCAGGTCCATGGAATAAAATGAGGAGGTGCTTACAAAACCATCATAGAGAAATTTCAAAGGAAGATGAGTTAACAAAATATGAAGGTAAATGAAAAATACTTTCCCCGGAATCTGGGTGTTATTCCTAATGGTAAAAGAGTATAGAACAGTATTTAAAAACCTATTGTTTACTAATTTCTATTCTATATTTTCTTTGTTTACATAAAGTTTTATCCTTTCCATACATTTTTATTTTTCTGAGCATTTCAAATTCAGTAAAATAGTTCTTGACAAGAGCCGCCTTTAAATAATTAAATGGAAGATGTCACATGAAACTTAGTACTCTTTATTTCTATAGGGTGTGTGGTGATATCCCCTTCTTTGTTTCTTATTTTACGTATTTGCATCTTCTCTCCTTTTTTTCTTAGTCAAGCTATGGGTTTGTCATTTTTATTAATCTTTTCAAAGAACAAGCTTTTGGTTTTGTTCATTTTTTTCTAATATTTATTTTCAATTTCATTTAGCTCTGCTCTAATCTTTATTTCCTTCTTTCTACTTGCTTTGGGATTAGTTTGCTGTTCTTTTTCTAATTCCTCCAGGTGTGCAGTTAGGTCTTTGATTTTAGCTATTGCTTCTTTTTAAACATAGACATTTATAGCTATACATTTCCCTCTCAGCACTGCTTTTGCTACAACCCATAAGTTTTGATCCATTGTGTTGGCGTTTTCATTCTTTTCAAGGTAGTTACTGATTTCTTTTGCAATTTCCTCCTTGACCCACTGATTGTCTAAGAGTGTGTTGTTTATCTTCCATATCTTTGTGCCTAATCTGGTTCTCTGCCCCTTACTGATTTCCAGCTACATTCCATTGTGGTCAGAGAAATTACTTTGTATAATTTCAATCTTTCTGAATTCATTGAGAGCTCTTCTGTAATCTAGCATGTGGTCTATCCTGGAGAATGATCCATGTGGCTGCGAGAAGAATGTATATCCCACTGTATTGGGGTTCAAAGTTCTTTATATGTCTATTAGGTCTAGATCCCCTAACATATTATTCAAGGTCTCTCTTTCTTTATTGATCCTCTGCTGAGATGTTCTGTCGAATGGTGATAATGGTCTATTAAAGTCCCCCACTATAATTGTAGAGGCATTAATTTCTCCACTTAGTTTTCTTAATGTTTGCCTCATGTATTTTGAGGCCCCCTGGTTAGGTGCATAAACGTTTATGATTGTTCTCTCTTCTTGATAGATTACCCCTTCAATTTATATATAGTGTCCTTCTTTATCTCTTACAATAGGTTTGCATTTAAAGTCTATTTCTTCTGATATTAGCATAGCTACTCCTGCCCGTTTTTTGGTTATTGTTTGCATGTAAAATTGTTTTCCGACCATTCTCTTTCAACCTCCTTGCATTCCAGGGCCTAAGGTGAGTTTCTTGTAGACAGCATATAGATGGGTCATATTTCCTTATTCATTCTGCCAATCTGTGTCTCTTGATTGCAGAGTTTAATCCATTTACATTCAATGTTATTTCTGTCAAGAAATTACTTACATTAGCTATATTTTCTTTAGGTTTATATATGTCATATATTGTTTTTATTTATTTTTTTATCTTTTTAGTTATTCTTGCCAATAATCTTCCATTTTGAAATCTCCTCCAACCCTCTCAGTCCTGTTTTTTCCTTTCAACCTGTAGAATTCCCTTTACTATTCCTTGAAGTACAGGTCTCTTGTTGACAAACTATCTTAATTTTTGTTTATCTGTGAATAATTTGAACTTTCCCTCATTTTTGAATGCCAGCTTTGCTGGATACAGAATTCTTCGCTGACAGTTTTTACTTTTAGTACCTTAACTATGTCATATCACTGCCTTCTTGCTTCCATGGTTTCAGATGAGAAATCAGCACTTAATCTTATCGAGCTTCCCTTGTATGTAACGGATCTCTTCAATTGCTGCTTTCAATATTCTCTCTTTGTCTTAGGCATTGGACAATTTGATAAGCATATTTCTTGGGGTAGGCCTGTTAGGATTTATACTGCTTGGGGTGCACTGCACTTCCTGGACATGTATGTTTATGTCCTTCAAAAGAGTGGGGTAATTTTCCGCCACTATTTCCTACAACACTCCTTCTGCCCCCTATCCCTTCTCTTCTCCCTCTGCAATGCATATAATGCAAATGTTTGAGTGTTGTATTTTGTCATTCAAATCCCTAAGTCCCTGCTGGATTTTTTCTGTCTTTTATTCTATCTGTTCTACTATTTGTTTGATTTCAGATGTACTGTCTTTGACATCACTGATCCTTTCCTTTGCTTGTTCAAATCTGCTGTTATGTGCTTCCAATGTATTTTTGATTTCTTGCATCATGCCATTCATCACCATCATATACATTATCTTTTTATGTATGTTTACAATTTTTTCAGTATGTTCCCCCCGTGTCTTCTTAATATCCTTTATCTCTTCCTTTAGTTCATTGAGTTGATTCATGATATTTGTTTAGACATCTCTGGTTAATTGTTCAACATTCTGCATCTCCTCCTGTTTTTTAGTTTGCTCATTAGACTGGGCCATGTCTTCCTGTTTTTTAGTATGGCTTGCAATTTTTTTTTGGTGTCTAGGCATTAGTTTATCTTAATGGACTTATTAGATTTGTTAACTTCTCTTTCTACTCTGGGGTTTTATTTTGTTGTTTTGTGTGAATGTGTGTGTGGTAAGGTTCCTTTTTGACATTTGGTTCCTCTTATTCTATATCCTTGCAGTTGCCTGTGTTCCCTTAAAAAAAAATATTAGGACCAGAGAAAAGAAAAGAGATAAGAAGGGGAAATGAATAATAGTAATAATAATAATAAAAATGGTAGAAGAGGATCCATACAAGAGCTAAGAATATAAATAAGTAATAGGAGTAAAAAAAAATCATAACATTTACAAAGGAATAAGAATAAAAAAGGTGGAATAGAAAAAAATGAAACAAGAAACAAAATAGAGAAAAAAATAGAATTAATTAAAAGGAAAGAAATATGAGAAGAGAGGAAAAGAAGAGAGAGAGAGAGTAAAAAATAAAAGCCAATCAAGAAGAGGTGAAATAAAAGAAAAGCAACAGAAGATAGAAAATAGAAAAATGAAGGAAAGAAAAGAAATAAACTAGGTAGAAAAAATAAATAAAGGAAAAAGAAAACAAAGAAAGGGGGAAGACAACAAACAAGAAACAAAACACAACAACAACAACAAAACAACTCAGGGAAACCAGCTTTCCCTCTTAGGCCCCTAAGGAACTTCTCAGGTTGCTGGTACTCATCAATCAATCACCCTTCCAGCCTGCCCTCTGCAGGTGATGTATCCAGTTTTAGCAAATAAAATAAAGAAAAAAAAGGAACTGATAAAAAATAAAAAATAACAGATCTAAGAAGACCTAAAACAAGGAAAACAAATCTGTCTACACATTCTGGCTGAGTGCCTGATAACTCAGTAGATTCCCTTCTCTTAAGGGGTACAGGGAATTGAGCCAGGGACCTCATATGAGCAAGGCAGGAATTCCTCCACTGAGCTACACCAGCTCCATGGGCTAAGCAGGCTATTTGGTTCGTCCTGCCCCTGTTCCCTCAGGTGAGTTGGGTTTCTAACAGTTTGCCTGAGCTGGGCTGGTTAGGCACCTTACTCTACCCCTCACTGACCTAGTTCCTCTCTCTCCCAGGGCAGCTGGGTGTGACAACCTGACTGATCAGATCCCCCCTCCCCTATCCCTGGGGCTGCCTCAGTGCAGATTAGGGTCTTTTGTGAGATTCAAAGGGGGCTCAGCTGGCCAAACTCACTAAAAAGAAACCACTCTCTACCCTCTGCCAGACCCCTCTTCCTCCCAGGAAACGCTCCTTCTCTCTCAGTGGGCTGCAGTGAGCCAGGGGTTTTACCGCAGCTCTTTGCCTTGAGGGTTGGGTGTATGTGCAGTTTCCAGCCATATGGGAGAGTAACTCATGGTTTTCCTTTGGCTTCTTTATATGTCTCGCTCCCTCCTGGATGACGTGCAGCAATTTCCTAGTCTATAGAAACCCAAAGCAGCTCCTTCAGGTAGGTTTTTGCCCTTTCTCCATTGTTTTTTGTGAGAGAGTTGAACTCTGCCTATCTACTTCAACACCGTCTTCCTGAAAGTATCTCAGCAGTTATTAACCCACCTTCATTCTCTCTATACTTTCTGGTGCCCCCACTAGATATCAGCTCGATCTTCTCTTTCTTTCTGTTCTATCTCATAACTTTAATTTCATATTTTTATCATCTCTTTTCATTGCATTCTGGATTACTTTTTCACATATATCTGCCCATCCAATAATTTTCTCTTGAACGCTATTTCTGATGTTTAAGGTATCATTGGAGTTCAGATTTTTCAAATTTACATTTCTGTGTTACATATTTTATAATGATAAATTCAGTTATAGTTATTTTATATTCTGTATCTGGTAATCAATTGTTATATTTGTTGATACTTTCTCATAGTGGTTTCTTTTTCTGTGTGTTTGGGATCTTTCATTGTGTCCTCATACTTGTTTTAAGCCAATCTGTGGAAACCCTGGGGACACAAATTGCATGTGGTCACTTTCTTCCAAAGAGAGTCTGCATTTTCCTCTCTCTAGAATCAGAAGGTGCTAATATAGGATGGCTTCAACCAGCTTTCCAGGACCTCTTGTTTATTCTAAGATCAGCTCATGGTCTGTGTGACTTTGCTGATGGCTTAAGGCTTAGTTCCTGGTCTGTAGGACCAATATTGACATTTGCCTTCAGCAGCTCTGATTTTAATTCAGTTTGCTTTTGTGTCTCTTAGAAACTTTCCTTACTTTTCTACAAGCCTATAAATACAATAAAAATGTGTTATATGCAGTGTCTACTTGCTTCGCAAGATGAAGGCCCTTCAGAACGTATTGATATCTTGTTTTCCATACTGTTTGAAATGGAACATGACAGTTTAATGCCTTTATAAGAAATACAATTTCATTGCATTTTGTAACTGTTTCATGGAGTGACAGCACAAAAAATATTTACCCATATATCCCTTAATAAAATAGGTCACGTACCTAGCTAAAAGCTTAAACTCAAAGTGAAAAAAGTGCTCTTCCATTCAGAGATGAAAATAAAATACTATATAAAAATGAGCATAAATTCTTCCCATGTGTTTTTTTTTAATTAAATAAAAGTAGGATTAATTGACTTGTTGCAAAAACAGTTGTTCACTCAGCCTTCTCTGTACTCTCACCTATTTCCCAGTCCTGTAGTAGATGGGCAGTGCCATGGGACAAATTGATGCCCATGGGCTGTGGGTGAAAATAACATGTGCCATGTGCAGGCTGGCATGTAGAAGAGCTGAACAGGAGTTTCCAGTTATCTGTTCTCTTCCCACAGTGATACTGAAGACCTCCTATTGACCTGCTGGAGCCCCAAACCTTAAGTCCACAGCTTGGAATGCAGAATCACACATGTCAGTGCTCTAGACCTGCCAAAAAAACCTAAACTTTGTGGGGTTAAGACATTGAGAGTGGAGGGTTGTTTTTTTCCTACAGCAAAACCTAGCCTTGCCTGAGCAATACAATAAGGCATTTCATTTCGAGGGAATCCTTAATTATGGTGTGTGGAAATATTTGTCTGAAATTCAGCATGTTCAGGACCAAATCCTTCACCTTGTCTGCCACTTCCAACCTCCCACATAGTGCACTGGTATTACGTGAGATGGTCTTGTAGAGCACAGATTATAAATCAGCTGTGCATCCTAAGGTAATTGACTTTAGCACTTTTATCCTCTGTTTCATCTTCTAGTTATTACAATAACTAGTGGACCTATTTCAAAACATTGTTGTGAGAATAAAATTGGTGATTGCATGTAAAATGCAAAATAATTTCCTCAGCATGGCTAACTAGTGCAAATCAGTTAGCTGTTTCCATGTACACATTCTGTAGTCACTCTGGAATATATTTCCCCCACCCTCACCAGTGACAAATGCAAATTTCACTGAAGGTTAGAAGAAAAAATTCTGATGGGATTGCTTTTTCCATTGTCTTCTCTTC
>JAQZBX010056372.1:0-18206 GCA_029593785.1 Cabassous unicinctus
TGTTGTTTTTTTTTTTTTTTAAAGATTTATTTATTTTATTTTATTTATCCCCCCATTGCTGCTTGTGCTGCTGTGTCCATTCGCTGCGTGTCTTCTCTGTGTCTGCTTATCTCCCCCTTGCTGTGAGGTCTTGCCGCATCAGCCCACGGCGCCGAGCGAGCCGGCCTGCCCTCACAAGGAGGCGCCGGGACGCGAACCCAGGGCCTCTCATGTGGTAAACGGGTGCTCTATCCATTGCGCCACACCCGCTTCCTGCCGTGAGGTTGCTGCATCAGCCCACCGCACCGCACTGCTCAGGCCGGCGTGCCCTCACAAGGAGGCCTCGGGATGCGAACCCGGGCCTCCCATATAGTAAACGGGGGCTCCATCCACTGAGCCACACCCGCTTCCCTGATGTTTGCAACTGTTGATGCTCAATGCTTAGATCCATCAATCTACACAGGTTGCAAAATGGTAATTTCCAGTTCCATAATTTTGTTTTCATTTATCTACTGCAATAATTTTATGAGCCAGATGTTTTCTGTCATCTATTTGGTTACCCAGTGGTATGGATCATATAGGAAAGGCTGGATATTGCTTGGGCTCTTTCCTTTTTTTTAACCAAGTGGTTTCTTGTGATCCTCAGAAGGAGATTTTTTTTTTTTAATCATTATAAATTTAGGGCTTTTAATGCATTGCAATTTTTATCTTTATTTAAGCTCAAATTGTCTTAGCTGGCTAGTATAGAAAAGCCTTTTCCATTTCACTTCCAAGACTTTTATATGGTCCTGATATCTTTGATACCTCCCTTGCTATCTGATATCAGGATGTTTTAGGCTCATCTTATATAGTCTCTGCCTCAGACTTGCAGTCAACCGTTTTTCCAAGAAGCTCTAGTTTTTTAGTGGGAAAAGTATTTCAATACCACACAGTTTGAATGCTAGGGATACTCTTCATTGCTACTAGACAGAGCAAGTGTATGAGAGAGAAAATACCTCATGAGTTCCTATTGGTAGTTCTAATTCACATTCAAAACTTCAAGGCTCTAACTTAGCCTTTTTTCATTATATCTGAATTTCCATTCTTCCACATTAGTAATTCTGATTCTCAAGGACCTAGAGGATGATACAATTAGCATCTCATCAGTACTAAGTAGCTTTATTACACTTTACACATTCAACAGTCTTAGAATACCAATACTAACACTAACACTAAGTTAATTTTTTATCCATACATTCTATCCACACTTTCTTCTCATTTAAAAAATAGTTGGGCTGTTACTGCATTGCCAAATGATATGGCCATTGCATACTATGGTCTCTCCCTTTTATTTCTCATTGAGTCTTGAGTTCTATAAGTAGCCATGTGTTTAATGCTCACTGCCAGTTTTTATATTGCTGCCTCAGTCATTTTGGTTTCAGAAGTTCTGATGCATGTGACAACATGTTTGAACCTTGAAGATTACATGTTGAGTGAAATGTCAGATACAAAAGGAAAAATACCATGAGTTCATGAATGTTAATACTTTGACTTGTAATGCTCTAGCTCTTCCAGTATTTAAAAGCTAACTTGCATTGTTATGTATATCCAAGCCATTCTTATATTACAGAGAAGGAATTGGGTTTAATAGCTTAATATGGATTGGTTAGCGTTTTGGGAGTTTGATTTGTTAATTTCCTTTATTTAAAGTTAGTAATTCAGACATATGAATTAAATAGTCAGGAATTTAATGGAAAATTCTTTTGATGTTTAGAAGAAAAAAAATTTTAAATAATTTGTCCAAGGTGAAGATATTAACAAATATTAAATGCTTAATTTGTATTAGGAATGATGTATGTAAGTAAATAATTACAGTGTGTGACATACCCTCCTAGACATAAATTCCAGTGTACTGCGGGAACACAGAGGGGGCAGTAACTAACTTTTTCGATGGAGTTGGGGTTGGGTAAGATATTGTATACTCATAATGGAGGTTTAGGTACTGACTTTGTTAGTGGTTTTATTGCCGGATTTTCTCTAGGTTCTTGGCTATGTTACAAAGAAGAATTTAAGAACATGCCAGTTTAGTTAGGCCAGTAGTTTATTAAGCAAATGGGAGAAGAGAAAGAAAATAGCAGATTATGGGTCCCAGGTATACTTGCAGGCTGGTCCAGGCAGAGAGGGGGAAAAGGGGCAAAAAAGGGTTAAAAGGGCTGATTTACAGATTACAAGTCTCACTTGCAGATTACGAGTCCGAGTCCCCAGGTGTACTTGCGCGCTGGCCAAGGCAGAGCAAGAAAGGACAAAACAGGGAAAAAAGAAAAAAGATTGATTTAACTTCCGCACTTGGTTTTTAAACCATTAATTACCCCTCCCCTTGTTAATGTTTGAGGGAAGAGTCCCAGCTGTTTGCAGCTGTTTGACTGGTTACTTACCCACCTATCAGTTTCCCCGAGGGCCCAATGGCAAGGCCCATTGAGAATATCTGGGGCTTTTCCTCCATCCCAGACGAAATCCCGTTCCAAATGGGGAATTCTCACGAGGTTCTTCCAGCAGCCATCCTGTGGGGTCTTTCTTTCAGGGATAGTTCCCACAGCTACGTGTTTCACAGCCATGGTTTTCTGCCAGGTCCCAGATTCCTCTTTTTATTCCCTAATCTAGCCTGCCTCAGTTTATCAGTACCTTCAATAAACTCATTATCTCTTTGTTTTTATAATCTTTTCCATTAGTAATACTTCATACACATGGACTTACTGTAGACTTCCTACAATTTAAAATGCTTTAAAATAACATGTTGTTCAGGTGGAATTTAAATAAATAATATTTTTTACAAGCTTTCTTTTGAAATAATACTATTTACACATTATTTCCAAATATCTCTTAAGCAAGTAACTGATATTTAGGAAGTGAAAAAAATCACAAAGCAGCATGGAAAACAGTCTCTGGCATAGTATTCTGTATTTGGTAAATTGTTCAATAAATATATTTTTAATGAATATCATTTCACCCTTAAACTTTTTGTTCACATAATTTGATTAAAATGTATCCTTTGTTTAATTGATTATGATGCAAAACTTAATTATGTGGTGTAATTCAGGTTAATTCTCCTTTTGCATTTCTAATCTAGTTGGCAACAAGGTAGTGCCAGGTTGACTTGTTTAAAATGCTCTGCCTAGGGATGTTGAGTTCATTGTTTTCTCTTCTCTGGTTAACATTCCCTTTGACTTAGACTGGGTTAAGTATTTTATAAGGCATAGAACTTTAGTGTTTACAAATTGATTCCACGTATTGTTTCTTTTGAGTTATTGATACAAATAACTACAGTAAAAAGAAGACATATAAATGTTATTGAAACATCGTAGTTAGGAGAGAGAAAAATCCCTAAAATATCGAGTTGGGGTGAGAATTACATGGAGGAGTTGTCATTAAATTGGCTTTAAATATTAGGGTTTTGACTGAATGGTGGTAGGGAAAGTAGGCAATCCAGATGCTAACAAAAGCAAGTATATAAATAGAAAAATGCACAAGAAGTGTTTGAATAGGATTAGTATAGTTTGGACTAACTTCAAATAGAAGAATACTAGCTTGGAATTTAGATATTGATGCTTATATGTACTTTTTAAAGCCTTTTTATTTGTATTTATGAAGCAATCTAGGCAGGGAAGCAGCCAGTATTAGTAGTGAAGAGTGTGAGCTCTGGAAGCCATACTGTCTAAGCTTGTATCCCTCCCTGTTTTGCCATTTAAAGGTTTGTGATATTGGGCATACTATTTAACTTCTCTGTATCTGTTTGCACATAAAAAATGAAAACTAATAGTAGCAACTACCTGATAGAGTTGTTACGAAGATTAAAAGATTTAATGCTAGTAAAGCACTTAAAACAAAACCTGGTATCAATTAGCGTTCAATCAATGTTAGCTACTTTCTTCCATATATATAAGTACTAGCACTGCCTCTCTCTCTCCCTATCTACCCACACACTCACATATGTAAGAAATGTACATGCAGGTAGGAAATGTAGATCTTACATGTATTTATCTATAGGAAAGCTAGTAAAATTGGAATTTCTTTTTTGATTAGCATTCAAATTTTTGTAGAAGAAGAATCCAACTGTCTCATTTTACAAATTTCAAAAGTTGTGTAGTAGGAAAGCTAGAATCAAGACTGGTCAGACAACAGATATTTGAACATAAAGCAGTAAAGAAAAGCAGACAACCAACTCTGCACTTCTGGAGCTTTCAGTCAGGGAAGAAAGATATTAAGCCATCTCAGGTGTGATGAATGTTACCAAAAAGTACAGGATACAATGGAAGAATAGAACTGAGGGCCCTCCCTAGTCTAGGATGTGAGAGAAGGTTTCCCTTAAGAGATTTAAGCTGAAAAATGAAAGATAAATAGCTATTAGACAGTACTAGCTTTTGTAAAGGCCCTGAGGGAGGAGAAAGTATGGTCCATTCAGAAATATGAAGAGAAGACAATAAGGGAAAGATTGGCAAAAGATGTGGCCAGCAAGGTTAGGCAGGGGCTAAATCATGCTGATCTTGTTACACCCTGTTAAGAATTTTGGTCTTTAGGTTGACCTAAGGGTCACCTCAATAGTTTAAGTAGGAAAGGGACATTTGCATTTTTAAAAGATCGCTCTTGCTATAATATAGAGAACAAATTAAGAGAGGGTCAGGCATAGATGAAGGGAGACTAATTTAAGAAGACTAAGGTGTCAGGGCCACCATATATGGTTGTGCAGAACACAACCATAGAGGCATGATTCATACTACAGTTGTAGTGGTCTAGATGAAAGATGATGTTGACCTGACATCACAACCATAGTTGTGATAGCGGGAAAAGAAATGGGCAGACTTTCAGATTTAAATATTCCTAAATCTATCTTGAGACCAGACTTCTCTCCTGAACTGTCATGCATATCCCAAATGTCCACTGTATCTACTTGGATATCTCACAGGCATCTCAAACTCAGCATGTCAAAATAAAAGATAAAAACAAAACCTGAAAACATTACAAAAATTGATCTACTTAAAAATCCATTTTCTCTTCCAATATTCTTTATGTTATCAGATGGAACTAACATCCGTGCAGTTGCTGACCCTGTGTACTAGTAGGGTGACCACTAGCCTGTCTAGCAGTACGTAGCTGCAGTTGATATGACTACTTAGAATTGAAGTTTTATTACATATGTTCATTTAAAAACTTAATTGTTTATTAGGGTATTACCCTCTAAAATGCCCTGGAGATAGTCTATTTAACAGCATAAATATATTTAATAATTTTTAGCATTAATATATTTTATTTAAGTGAATATACAGGGTTCGTATAGCCCTATTTAAAGTCAACTTAATTCTGTTAATCATACACTTTTTTTTTTTAGGAAATGCATATTAAATTAGACTGTGTGGAGTCCTAAGTCATTTTACTCTTGCTTTCCAAATTTGACGTCAGAGGCCTTTAGTTAGATAAAGATATCATTGTCTCCCTTTATTAAATGTAATTCTGATCATGAATGTACTTTCAAAAGATGCTTATTCCCAGTAGAGCAATTAAATTGTTTCAGGATATTCACTGCATGACTGCCTAATTATTTAGGCTTATCTTCAAGGCATTGAAATAATATTACACATAAATAAAATTTGTTGACAAAGAATACACCTGTTATTCAAATGCCAATCAAACTTATTACCCTTGTACTTTAGAACATCAGATCTATTGACTTTCAGGTTTCTGTAACTTTGCTTCTTTCAAGGTAACTTTTCAAGAGTAATACAAGGCTTTCAAAGAACTAAAATGTTTGTTGGCTAACTGGTCACTATGGTTTGGAGCGTAGGTGATATTACTTCTACTCCTATATGGTAAGGACATTTCTTTCCATTGGTAGTTATTTACTTTGATTTCTGTGCTTTCAGTTATTTTCTGCCTTTAACACATTTTTGTTTGGACATGGCTTTGATTGCAATCCCAAAGTTTGAGAAGATGGGTTTTCAAAGCTAGAATTACTCAGAACCAGTTGTGATTCTTTTCTGTCATTACATTTAATAATATATAGGGTATATTAGTGCAACTTTTTTATGTTAGGTAATAGCAGAAGTTTAAAATTTATTTTATCAACATTTTTCAAAAACATTTATTAAATATAGCCATTTTCATTAGAGAAAACAGTTCTCATTCAATTTATATCTTCTTTTGTGGTACTGCTTTTAAAATCAGTATTTCTCTGCTTTAAAGGCAGGGTTATGGGCTGAGGATTATTTATATATTATTTGGCCTTAATACATAAAATATCAGGTTTGTTTCATGTTTACTGGTTAGAATCAAATGTGTTTCATTTTTTTACTTAAAAAGCTAGTGCTTCATTTTAACTTCCCCAAGAAACTGATGAACAACTGAGACATTTTGAAGATAAATGCTGCAGCAATGTAAAGGGGAATTCTGTCTGCTATGTGCATACAGGAAAAAATTAACTAAATAGAAGTGGAATTTAAAACATGGTTTACAAAGTGTATCTGGGCAAGTTAGGGTAGGAGAAAGGTGGATTCTGTGGAAGATTGCGACAATAGTTTGTTTTGTTTTGTTTTTCCAGATTTTAGTGTATTTCTGCTTTTAGTATGAGTTGGAGAAAGGTGTTTTTTTCCCTGTTCAATTTCATTTCTTAATTTACCCCCATTTAAGGAGCAGTTTCCCTATGAAACAAATCTTTGACCCTTTTGTAGTCTCTCCTCCTTTCCCCTCCCCCATCTTGACTAGAAAATGCAGCTGCACACATTTTTTGTTTAGAGACAATGGATCACATGCTGTGTCACCTAAATCTATGACCAAGAGGCAGTTTTATCCCTAAGAGACCATAATGCTTCAGTTGTCCTGGATACATGACATCATGTAGCATTATAATCAAATATGCATCTTTCTGCAGTACATTTGGGGTTTGAATATATCCTCTAATCTCAGTATTGGGTTTTATGGGATGGAAGGTATATACATATCTTAATCAAAACAAAGAATGTATTCTTAAATAAATAGGAATCGTTATGAGTTCTTACCTTTTGTATACCTTGTTTTTTACCTGGAGGTTACCAAGGTTTTCAGAAAATTTGAGATGATAGAATATTTTTAAAGCTCTAGTGTTTGTTAGGTTTATTATACAGTGCCTTGCAAACGCCATGTGTTCAATAAATGTTAGGCTTTATTTTTGTTACCAACTTTTATTTATAAATAAATAGGAAGAAACTTGTTTTCTTCTTTAAAAATTAGGAATTGTTCAGATCTAGAAAAGAATTGTCCTTAAACTGCTAAAATATTTCATGTCAAGTTTATTATACTAAGCTTATCTGTTGAATAACTCTAGGAATGGCACTTTATTATGATTAATTAATTAATACATATGGTTTATTCCTAAGGGGATTGGAGGTGAGCGGAGAGAAACTGAATGGAAATTTCTTTTCATGATATAGTAAATCTTAATCAGAGGCGAAATTTAAATTACAGTAAATTGAAGAATTGAGATAATTGCCAGTTTCGATTAATTCACAAACATTTGGATTTCTCTTCTGTCTTAGCTCTGCTGTAGATATTTTCCTATAAATAAGTTTCCTGATGTCTTAAGACCACATAAAATACAGTAACTTAAAATTGTAAGCACATTTAATTAAGTGTAACCAAAAAAATCTCACTCCTTTGTCACATGTTTCAGGAATTCAGATGTTTAAAATAAGTATTTAATGTGACTGATTTTAAGTAGGGAGCTAGAGCAGTAGTAGGGTAAAAATGGTGAGAAACTTTATCTGTAGGTAAGATACTGACATATAATTTGAAGGGTAACCTGTCTAAGTAATGGGGAAAGAAATATTTAATGAAGTGGCTTGAAGGTGCAAGGAAAAAATAAATTTGAATAAGTGTATCAAGAATTGACTATAATTTTTTTTTCTTTTTTTTTTTTGTTACAAATTTTTTTATCCGAGTCTTTTTTCAGCACTAATTTTTATTTCCTAAAGAATTCTTAGGCAATATTATTAAATGTTAATTTTTAACAACTAAAAAATTATATAGTAAACAATAACATAGATTTAGGGCTCTAAGAACTTGAATATAGGTAAGGTAAAAACTTAGTTAAAATTGAAGATGTTGCACGTAGCATGAGGAGATTCAATAATATAATTTTAAAAACATTTTTTAAAGTATTAAGCACATCATTAATAAAATGAATTAATTATAATTATTTCTTATTTGGTATGGATCTATATTATTTGCTAAAGTATACATTAAAAACTTATGTTTATTATAATAGCTGAACTGAGAACTTGATTTTGTGGTCATTAAATAATTTTTATATTCATGAATACATAGTTTAAAATTATTTACAGCTATTATGCTGAAATTAACAATATAAGCTGTATCTTGAAAGTAGAGAAGAAATTACTATTTTGAGTATTTTAACTTTGTAAGGATTCCGTAACAGGATAGTAGATTCTGAATTAGTTGGATACAAATGAATCTAACCATATATGTAGATAATTATATTTCTGTCCTGTTTTGATTATAGCATTATGTTTGTTGTTCAGTCTTTTTTTGTTACTGAGAATGGCATTAATAGTGAAAACTCAACATCTTTTATTTCAGAGGTAGCATAGTTATTTCCTTTGTTATTTTTTACATTCTTGTGTGTGTGAGAATATTGGCATCGGGCAGAGAAATGTTAATAAAAGAATTTAGACCTTTTTTGGGTTATTAACAAAACGCTAAATAAGTTCTGAAGGCTTATATGCTTTAAATTCTTTTAGATTATTTAAACCACAAGATTTGGAGAGAGGATCATATAGTATGTCTGGCAAAATAGCGCTATAACATAACCAAGTGCATGGAAACAAGTAGAATAAGGAAGTGAAAGTCGCATCATAAAGAAAATGATGAAATGGTTATTGCAGCCCTCTTCTGAGAAGTTCTAGTTCCAGTTAGCTGCCTAACCAGTGGGTGTCATTGGTCATGAGGGACACCCATCCTTAATACTGGAACATTTTTTTTGAAATTTCAAAACTTCGAAACATAAAGTAGTATTACTTCTTCTACCCTAATTTTTATATTTGAGGGATATGGCATTTATAAATCTACTACTTTAGGAAGAAAGTTAATAATTTTTAAAATGTCGGGGTTTTGTTTCATTTGTACCAACAATCTTTTGAAAGTAGGTTCTATTATAATTCTAAATTGATAGGTCTTACAGGTAGTGAGTGGCAGAGCTGGGATTTGAACCCCCAGACAGTGTCTCTCCACAGCTCATGCTTTTTACCCTCTGCTTCACTGCTTCCAGATGTGATTATAATATCAAGAGTAATGATTTAGATTTTACTTCTGAGATTTTTTGATAATATGATATTGCTTATCCTTCACAATTTTAACTTCAAATATTCTGCACCATGCCCTTCCCTTGCTCCCATTCTGCTCATTGTCTCTTAGTATTACATATGTTAATTCCTTTCTCAAGAAAGAAGCCTTTCAGTTGTACATTATTTTCCATAGAATCTTAATAGCTATGATAACAGAGCCACGAGTATACTAGGAACAAGAAATTTCTTCTTGAAGCTCCTTAGAAAAGGACCAAGAGAAGTTCTTTTCAATCATATGTCTCTGTATTTCTTTCTCTCCCTTTTAGCCACATTGCTGGATGTAAAGATACTGTAATCATAATGCAAAATAGCTAATACTTTAGCTTTGGAATGTATTTTAAGTTCCTATATATGTTTACGCACTTCTGGCGTTTTAGTAACTCATAGTATGACACATTCTAGCTTATCAGGAGGTTGCTTATTCTGTGTCCTCAACTATTAAAACACAAAAAGGCAAAAAGGGACTCCTAAATAGCTGTGTGGAAAAAAAGTTACAAAGTCTATGCGTTAAATTCATTCATTTTTAAGGCAAGCTCTTTACCCTTATTTAGATCCTAGTTACTGTTAGGCTATATGAAATCCATCTGGCTTTCCAGTCTATAGTAGATAATAGATCTACAATTCCATTTATACTGTTTAGAAATCCAAAATGCTCTGAAAACCAAAAGTTTTCCCATTTAATGACAAAATACGATCTAAACTGGTAGGTAGCTGTTGATGGTCTTTATTTACCCGTTTAGTGTGAATATACATTTGTCATTTATGTATTGTATTACTTTCTAAAATCCAAAGTATTCAAAACTCTCAAATAATATCTGTCCCCAAGGATTTTAGGTAAGGGATCTTAGGCCTCTATAAACAGGTACACTGACTACAGTATAAGTGAGGAATAGGGTATATAGAACTAAGAATCTGGTATTCAAGCACAACAATTTGAGGCCTTTATTAGAGTGGAGCCGTGCTTCTCAAATTAGTATAAAGAAAAAAAGTATAGTTCTCATTTTGAGAAACAACTTCTGTCTGCTGAAGTAGTGTTCTTTAAAAATGTCTTTCACTTTTATTTTTGAAAATGGTAAAATACATTTTTTACACTGTTGCTGAAATGAAAGCACAAAATGAAAGTTTGCAAAACCTGTGCCCCCAGAATGGGATGCTGATTTGAGAAACACTGACTTAGTGGCAAATAGCCTTATATTTGCTGTCCCTACACACATTATTCTTTAACAATTCCTTGTTTATAATGATGAGCCTAAATCATAATTAAGGAGTTAAAATATTTCCTATATTTAAAGAATATGATTTTTAAGGAGGATGAGAAGAGGCACCCTCTTTTAAAAAATATACCTAGAGTTTTCGGTATCCACCTTTGACCTCCAAGAACATTCTGTCTACCTACTTTCAGTTGGGAATTGCTGTCATAATGTGCCTCTCTTACTGATAGGAATATGTCAATTCGTTCAAGTGTGACGAAGCAGAAAACAATTTAAGAACCAATACTCCAAAACACAAAATAATACATTTTAGACATATTGCTATCAGACAAAAATTTATGTCTATTTCCTGCTGCATGGGAAAAAATGCATCAATAAGCTGGCACAAAAGTAAAGAATACTTAGACCAAATACTAATTAGAAACCCAGTGAGGAAATTAGAGTGCTGAAACTCGCTATTGTCTTGAGGGTGTTTGCCAGATCAGGTAAACTTCCCTTTTCATGGCCTTGTGGAGCTCAGAGGTCAGGAAGCAAAGCCCAGGTCCAGACAAGGTGAGACATCTAGCAGCAAATAGTTTTCTCATTAATCTGGAGCCCCATTGGGCTGTACCTTCTAGATGTAAGAGTGATCTTGAAATTATTTCTCTTTATGCCCCCAGGGACCACAAAGAAAATTACCTTTTTAGAATATTGCTGCTAAGGGGGAAAATACAATCTCACTGAAAATTTGTTACCACAAACCAGCCTTCATACTGGTTTGTAACTTGAATTCACACTATAAACCTCAAGCTAAGAATTTAAAGTGATCCTTGACTGTTAGTGTCCTCAGGGGCCTAACAGATGCAAACACAAATGATCTCTGAGTGGACCTAATTTCATTCCAAAGTTCAAAGAATTCCCATTGGTGAAGTTTCAATGAAAATGAATGGCTTATAGTAAAAATTGCAAATCATCCAAGGGAGGGCACAGTGTTAGAAAATCAGAACCAGATTCTGCAAATAATTCACGTTTTGGAGTTACCAGATGTAAAATGTAAGATAAGTACATTAATATATTCAATGAGAAACTTAAAAGAATCAGAAATTCTAGAAATGAAAATATGCAATAATCGAAATTAAAACTCAGTGGATAGATACAAAAGCAAACAGATCCATTGAAGAAAAATTATAGAATGAAAGATAAATATAAAGAAATTAATCCAGAATGTAGTCTGGAGCTGCAAAGAAATGGAAAATAAAAAAAGAAGTTAATAAAAAAATTTTTAAGAAAAAACACAGATTGCCTTCAAAGGAATATTAGGTTTCAGTAACAGTAATGAAAGTAACAAACCATGAAATGATATACCAAGAAAAAATAATGGTCAACATAGAATTCTGTATATCTTTCAAGGACAAGGGCAAACTAAAGACATGCTTAGAAAAATAAAATTGGAAAGGTTACCAGCAGACTAAAGGAAACTTTTAATTATGTACTTTTAGGAGGAAAATGGTCATAGATAGAAAGTCTGAGATTCAACAAGGAATAATGATCAAAGAGTTGTATGTATGTCAGTAAATTAATTTTAAAAATGACCAAAAACAGTAATAGTGTCTTGTGGAGTTAGAAAGGAAAGCTAGAACTAAAATATGGTTAATATTTTACAAACCAGGAGGAGGTTAATAGAGCTTGTGTTCAAAAGATCTTTTAAAATTGTTCAGGAGGAAAAAATAAAGATAACCTCGGCTTTTGATAAGTATGCATGGTAAAATTTCTAAGGTAACACTTAATAGAATAGAAATAAGCATATGACTTTCAAACTCGTAGATGAAAAAAAAAATGGAATGAGTAAATAATCCCAAAAAACGGTAAGAAAAGGGAAATAAACAGTGCAAAACACCAACTAAGACGGTAGAAATAAATCCAAATATATATATATGCCTTATTTTTTTTTAAAGTTCATATGGCATTTAGGACAAACTACAAAGAAACAGGTTGAAAGTACAATGATGGAAAAAGATAAATCAGGCAAATGTTAATGAAAAGAAACTGGTATATTATTTGAAATATACTTGAAGATGAATAGAATTACTAGAGATAAGAATTGTTACATAATGGTAAATGGTTCATTTTGCCAGAAAAATATAAGAATTTAAAATTTGTATGCAAATAATATCCCTAGCCATAAAAGCAAAAATCAGCAGAAATACAAGGAGAAATGACAAATTTCTCCAGTATAATGGAAGCCCCCCCAAAAAATCAGTAGGAATATAGAAAATTAATAAATATTTATTATTTAATTTATTATTAAATAATAAATTTAATAGTAAGTTAACCCAAGTTGGATCTAATGGACATAAATATATTTCATCCAATTACTATTGAAACATCAGCTGAATCAGTATGAAAATTGACCATATACCTGGACAATTTTAACAAATTTCAGCATATTTCAAAGAATTGGTAGCCTATAGGTCAGGTATAATATCAATTCAGTTAAGTAAGAAATCAGTAACAAAATTTTTTTTTAGAAAAATCACATGTTTGGAAATTAGAAACAGTCTTTTAGATAACTCATAGATGAAAGAAGAAATGATAATAGGACTGGCCTACTCCTTGGAAGGAGATGTTACCTCATCTCTCAGGTTTGCTTGCTACAAACACAACTCTGAGAAATGACCCAGATAAAAGACCTTGCATTGTTTGGTGTTCCAGGCAAAAATGCGCTAGCATGTTAAAGGCCAGTGGAGCACTGCTTCTTCCAACAGGAAGGATGGAATTTTTTAAAAATATATTTTTATTACAGAAGTTGGGAGCTTACAAAACAATCATACACATGTGTAGAATTCCCATAAAACAACCCTTCAGCAACACACCACTCCATTGTGTAACATTTGTTACAGATTATGAGATAATAGCAGGCTGTTACCACTAACTATGGTCCCTAGCTTACATTTGGTATTTTTTTTCATACCCGCCCATTATTAACACAGTACATCTTAGGCATTGATGCAAGAATATTACAGTATTGCTGTTAACTATAGTCCATAGGTTACATTAATTGTATTTTTCCCATGCTTCTCCACATTCCCACCACACTGCAATAGTGATGTACATCCGTTCTCTTTCACGGAAGGACATTCTTGCCTTTGCAGAGTTAACCACGATTCTCATCTACCTCTTAGTTAACTGTGTTATTGAGTTCCTAGATTATTTTCTAGCTTTCTTTCAATTGACATTTACACCCCTAGACTACCCTTATAAACCAGCTGCTACCCTTATAAACCAGCTGCTATTCACTATAACATGTTACCATCAACCCTATCCATTTCTACACATTTACAGTCAAGTTAATTAAAACTTCTACATACATTAAGCATCAGTACTCCTTCACAGCCCTCCTCTTATGTCCTAATAACCTATACTCTAGTTTTTAACTCCATGCATTTATTCTTTGTATTTAGTTCATATTAGTGAGACCATGCAATATTTGTCCTTTTGTGTCTGGCTTGTTTCACTTAGCATAATGTCTTCAAGATTCATCCATTTTATCATGAGTCCCAATTTCCTTTCTTCTTACTGCAGCATAGTAGGCCATCATATGTATATACCACATTTTGTTTATCCATTCATTGGTTGATGGACACTTCAGTTGTTTCCATCTTTTTTGCAATTGTGAATAATGTCGCTATGAGCATCGGTGTGCAGATGTCTGTTCGCATCACAGTTTTCAGTTCTTCTGGATATATTCCTAGAAGAGGAATGGCTGGATCGTATGTGAGTTCTGTATTTAGCTTCCTGAGGAACCACCAAACTGCCTTCCACAGAGGCTGCACCATTTTATAATCCCACCAATTGAAGGAGTGTTCCTATTTCTCCACATCCTCTACATGAGAAGCAGGCACTCAACCACTGAGCTACATCCGCTCTCCAATGAGAGTTGGGTTTTTCTTTGTTTGTTTTGTTTGTTTGTTTGTTTTTAGAAGGTACCAGGAATCGAACTTGGGACCTCGTAAATGGGAAACAGGTGCTCAGCCACTTAAGCTAAATCCGCTCCCCTCTGTTTTTTCAATAATGGCCATTCTGTGCGGTATGAGATGATATCTCATTGTCATTTTGATTTGCATTTCCCTAATAACTAGTGATATTGAACATTTTTTCATGTGCTTTTGGCCATTTGTATTTCCTCTTTGGAGAAATGTCTAAGTCTTTTGCCCATTTTTAAATTGCATTGCTTGCTCTTTTATTGTTGACTTGTATGATCTCTTTATATAGAATGCAAATCAAACCTTATCGGATATGTGGTTTCCAAATATTTTCTCCCGTTGAGTGGGCTGCCTTTTCACCTTCTTGACAAAGTCCTTTGAATCACAAAAGTGTTTAAGTTTGAGGAGGTCCCATTTATGCATGTTTTCTTTCATTGCTCGTACTTTTGATATAAGGTTTAAGAATGCACCACCTACCATCAAGTCTTGAAGATGTTTTCCTGCATTTTCTTCTAGGAGCTTGTGGCAATTTGACATCATTCATGAATCCCCCAAAAAGAGAAAAATTATGTTTGTAAACTGGTCTGTTCCTCTGGGTGTGATACCCTTTTAATGCATTAGATTCAGCTGACATGTCTTGATTAAATTACCTGTTAAAATTAGGGCAGGGGTTCTTAACCTTTTTTGTTCCATGGATCCCTTTGCCAGTCAGGTGAAGACCATGGAACCATAAGTCCACACTATACTGTGTATTATTTAATAAATGTATCACACCCACACCAATATGTCCCCACAAGAATAATGTTTTTTTGAATTTCAATCCAAGCTCTCACACCCCTGGTTAAGAACCTCTGGATTAGGGCTTTGATTAGACCATGTCAGTAGGGCATGACTCAGGGTTGAGTCCCCACCCCCTGCCCCTCGCCCCTTTGGTGGGCTGATATAAATGGACACTTACTCAAGAAGACACAGGAAGAGAGTTCCGTAAGATGCCAGAGGAGAGAAGGCTCAAACAGCTAAAGCCTGGGGCGAGCTAAGCCATCTGCCTGATAGTTTGCAGCTGAAGAGAAGAGAGCAGTTGAGCACCTGATAAGGCCTGGGAAGAAACTAGTCCTATGCCAGATTGATATAGGAAGCCCTGAGAGATGAGTCCTATGCCAGCCTACAGCTGAGATTGCAAGGAGCTGGGCCCACAGAGCCTCAAGAGGAATAAGGCCCGAGAGACCAGGCAGAGATTGCCCACCATCTTGCTTCAACAAGTGGCAAAAGACTTTGGTGAGAAAGCAGCCTTGAGTTGGACTTTTTAGGGCCTTGTTTCTGTAAGCTTCTACCCCAAATAAATACCCTTTATAAAAGCCAACAGATCTCTGGTACTTTGCATTAGCACCCCTTTAGCTGACTAATACAGAGCATTATGGTTTTAGCTTTTATATTTAGGTCTTTGATCCATTTTGAATTAGTTTTTCTATAAGTTGTGAGATAGGGGTCCTTCTTCTTTCTTTTGGCTATGGATATCCAGTTCTCCAAGCACCATTTGGTGAATGGACTGTTCTGCCCTAGTAGGGTGGGTTTGACAGGCTTGTCAAAAATCACTTGACCATAGAGGTGTGAGGTCTGTTTCTGAACCATCAGTTTGGTTCCATTGGTCTATGTGTCTACCTTTATGCCAGTACCATGCTGTTTTTACTACTGTAGCTAGGTAATATGAAAGTCCTCCAATTTAGCTTTTCCTTTTTAAGATGTTTCTGGCTATTCAGGGCCCTTTACCCTTCCAAATAAATTTGATAATTGTGTTTTCCATTTGTTTAAAAAATGCTGGTGGCATTTTTATTGGGATTGCATTTAATCTGTATATCAGTTTGGGTAGAATGACATCTTAATGATATTTAGTCTTCCAGTCCATGAACATGGAATGTTCTTCCAATTATTTAGGTCTTTTTTTGTTTCTTTTAGCAATGCGTTGTAGTTTTCTGAATACAGTTGCATTACATCCTTGGTTAAGTTTATTCCTAAATATTTGCTAGTTTTAGTTGCTCGTGTAAATGGAATTTTTTCCCTGACTTCCTCCTCAGATTGTGCATTACTAGTGTATAGAAGTACCACTGGTTTTTGTGTATTGCTTCTATATCCTGACACTCCACTGAAATTGTTTATTAGCTCTAGCAGCTTTGTTGTGGAGTTTATGGGACTTTCTAGGTATAGGATCATATCATCTGTGAATAGCGAAAGTTTTACTTCTTCCTTTCTGATTTGGGTGCCTTTTATTTCTTTTTCTTGCCTGATTGCTCTAGCTAGAAACTCTAGCAGTATATTGAACAATACTGGTGACGGTGGGCTTCCTTGTCTTGTTCCTGATCTCAACAGGAAAGCTTTCAGTCTTTCACCATTGAGTACAATATTAGCTGTGGGTTTTTCATATATGGCCTTTATCAATGTTGAGAATGTTTCCTTCAATTCCTATCTTTCGTATTATTTTTATCAAGAAAGGATGCTGTATTTTGTCAAATGCCTTTTCTGTGTCAATTGATGGGATCATGTGACTTTTCTTCTTTGATTTACTAATATGTTTTATTACGCTGATTGATTTTCTTGTGCTGAACCACCCTTGCATGCTTGGTATAAAACCCACTTGATCATGATGAATAATTCTTTTAATGTGTTGTTTGATTTTATTAGCAAGTATTTTGTTGAGGCGTTTTGCATCCATATTCATTAGGGAGATGGGCCTGTAATTTTTTTTTTATTGTAATATCTTTATCTGGCTTTCGTATTAGGGTGATATTGGCTTCATAGAATGAGTTTGGCAGTGTTCCTTCTTGTTCAGTTTTTGGAGGAGCTTGAGAAAGATTGGTATTAAGTCTTTGAATGCTTGGTTAGAACTCACCCATGAAACTCTCTGGTCCTGGGCTTTTCATTTTGGGGAGTTGTTTCATGACTGTTTCAATCTCTATACTTGTAATTGATTTGTTGAGGTCTTCTATTTCTTCTAGGGTCAGTAGTAATGTCCCTGTTTTCATTTTTTATTTCATTTATTTGTATCTTTTCTCTTTTGGTCTTTGTCTGTCTAGCTAAGGGTTTATCAGTTTTGTTAATCTTCCCAAAGAATCAACTGTTGGCTTTTTTAATTCTCTCTATTGTTTTTTTTGTTCTTGATTTCATTTATTTCTGTTCTGATCTTTACTGTTTCTTTCCTTCAGCTTGGTTTGGGTTTAGTTTGCTGTTCTTTTTCTAGTTCCTCCAGGTGCAGTTAGATATTCAATTTTAGCTCTTCTTTTTTAATGTAAGCGTTGAGGACTATAACTTTCCCTCTCAGCACCACCTTTTCAGTGTCCCATAGGTTTTGATCTGTTGTGTCCTCATTTTCATTCATCTCAAGATATTTGCTAAATTCTCTTGCAATATCTTCTTTGATCCAGAGATTAAGAGTGTGTTATTTAATCTCCATATATTTGTGAATTTGCCCTTTTTGCACCTCTTGTTGATTTCCAACCTTATTCCATTATGATCAGAGAAAGTGCTTTGGATAATTTTGTTTTGTTGATTTTATTGAGATCTGCTTTGTGACCCAAGATATAGTCTATCCTGGAGAAAGATCCATGAACACTTGAGAAGAAGGTATATCCTGCTGTTTGGGAGTGCAATGTTCTGTATATGTTTAGTAGATTTAGTCCATCTATCATATTATTCAA
>JAQZBX010056373.1:0-18201 GCA_029593785.1 Cabassous unicinctus
GTGATGTGTGGGAGCCCTGTATCATGTTATGCATGTTTGTTTTGTAAGTTCACAACTTTCACTACACACTTATTTATGTATGTTCATGTATGAATGAAATACTTCAGTAAAATAAAAAAAAAAGAGTTCCTCTGTGTTGTAGTTTCCTTGGCTGCTTAAGCAAATACCATACAAAAGGATGGCTTCAACAATGGGAATTTATTAGCTCATGGTTTTAAGGCTAAAAGAAAGTTCAAATCAAGGCATCATCAAGATGATGCTTTCCTCCCGAAGACTGGCATTCTGGCGCTGGCTGCTGGTGATTCTTGGCCCTTGGCGCCTCTGTCACATGGCTATGCACATTGCAGGCTCTCCTGTACAATTTGTTCTCTTCTGGTTCTGTTGAATTTCAGCTTCTGGCTGCTCCTGTGGCTTTCTTTCTTTGCCTGAATTTCATTCTGCTTATAATGAACTCCAGTAGTAAGATTAGGACCCATCCTGATTGAGGTGGGCCACACCTTAACTGAAGTAACCTCATTAAAAGTTCCTACTTACAATGGGCTCACACCCACAGGAACGGATTAATTTAAGAACATGTTTTTCTGGGGTACATACAGCTCCAAACCACCACATCTGTTTATAGGAGTTTAAATTACCCCTCTATTTCCCAGGAAACAGACTTTCTTCCTCTCCAGGGTGTTCCATTGCAAGACTTGGAGCAGGTAAGCCTGTGCTTCAGGCCTTCTGACTCAACTGTTTCTTACATTGTTTCTGTTGTCTCAATCTATTTTTGTTTGGAGGGCAAATTCTGGGTGGTGGGTCACAGTGAAACAAGGCCAGGAATCCATAAAGAGAGTACCCTGGGGAGGGCATGAAGGAGGGCTAAGAAGGGCTCTAGGAACTTCTTCCAGGGCTCCCCACAGCTGAGCTTTCTTGCCTTGGTACCTGCCCAGAAATGCAGCCCTTCAACTATCCTCCACAGCTCTGAGGAAACATACTGTCTTTAAGTCTCCTCTGCTGCCTCTGTCTGGGCGGTTTGGAACAAGGGTGCCCTCGGAGTCTGGCCCTCAGCATTCTGGAGTAGCTAATCAGAAGCAGTGATCTGTGATCAGACTGCAACCCCTGCCCCTGTGAGAGTGGGGGATGGGCGATGGTACTGCCTCAGTGAGAGCAGTTTACTAACATCTACTGTAATTTACCAGCCTCTTCCTTCCACTCCTTCCTGGATGCTATACACTGTTTTACTGAACTCTGGAGTTTTGAAATAGTTGATTCAGATAGTTCCTGCCTGTTTAATAGTAGTTCTGGTAGAGAGACTGATTCCTGGAGTTTTCTATTCTGTCACCTTCCCACAATTCCACTTCTTTATTTCTTCAGGGTAGCTTTCTTGAAATGGGATGATGGAGTCAAATGAATTTCTTATTGACTCTTGCTTAACTTTAACAATCCAAATAATTGTACCAATTTATCTTTCTGAAAGCAGTAAATGAGTACACTAATTTTGCCTCAGTCCCAACAGCAGTAGGCATTGTATTTTTTTTTTTTTTTTACAGTTTTCCCAAGGATCTTTTCTTTTCCCCAAAAACACTAAAAGGACCTTGAGAAAGCCGGGTTTACTTTCCCGAAGCTGTTTGTCCTGAAGACATGCTTATATAATGGCAATGGGGTCAGAAACAGTTAATTATGCTTCCCTTTATTTCCTCCAGTGTAATAAGCATCTTAGTTTTTCCTAAAACTGGAGAGGATATGTTTAATCAGTGACTCAGAGTCATACTATTTCTTTGCTTTAACACTTCTACCAAGTTCCTTGATAACAAATTATAGGAAGGGAGAGGTGAGCTGGTGGTGGGTTTGGGGGTGATGGAAAGTGACTCAAAACAGGCCACCCACCAAGTCAGGGAGAAGCCAGGTCTTGCACCCAGTGTGTGGGCTGCCCTATTGATTCCCCTACCCAGGGTGCTGCTTGAAGGAAGAGCTTTGAAAGATGAGGAAAGGATATTAGACTTGATACCTCAATACATTTTAATGTTTAAAAATGCTAACTCTGGGATTTGTTTTCTGAGATGTCTGGAAAAAGCATTCTAGGAAAAAGTGTCAGGAAAGGAGGCTGAGGATAATAGAAAAGTGTTTCGAAATCTTGTTTGGATCTAGAAGTCCTCATTGAGTGGAGAAGCTGGTTCAAGAATAAAAAATAATCTTTACTGTGATTCTCTTCACAAACTTACTCATATTTGTTTGTTCCCCAATGTGTTCTAAAAAGAATTTGAGTTAAGTCTTCTTTTCTCCAGAAGAATGGAAAATTAAAGATGCAGTTCACTCTCAAGCCAAGTAAAGCAGCGGTGAGCTCTGCTGAAAAAACATGCAGATATGGCTTCAGAGCTTTTGTAGAAAATACTTGAGAAATCACAAAGAACTACAGGCAGCTGAGCAAGATATGGACACTAATAACATTAAAAAATTCATATCTTAAAGAGATTATGAATATTTTTAGATGGATGAAATGATCACTTTCTACAAGAAGAAAATATAAGAAAATAACATTATTTGCTTTTTAAAACAGGACAATTAATTTGCAAGCTCAGGGAAAGCTGTAGATACAGTGTATTGTCATTACTGCTTAGTATTTAGGAAAGTTTGTCCCATTCTAATGCAGTGGAGAAGGGTGTATAATACTGATTGGACGCTTTTGTTGTCAGATGTCCCCATACCTGCTGGAACAGCAGTATCCTTTGTCAGTGGGTAGTATGATCTCTGGTTGAGGCAGAGGCTTTTTCCTTGACTTTGGTACTGTCTTGTTGAAGATTTATTTTATTTTATTCTCCCTCCTGCCCCACTGCTTGTGCTTGCTGTCTGCTCTCTGTGTCCATTTGCTGCGTGTTCTTCTTTGTCTGCTTGTCTTCTCTTCTTGTCTTCTCTTTAGGAGGCGCCGGGAATCCATCGTGGGAACTTCTGACGTGGGAGAGAGGCTCTCTATTGCTTGAACCACCTCAGCTCCCTGGTTTGTTTTGTCTCTCATTGTCTTTTTCCTCTGTGTCTCTTTTTTTGTTGCTGACGCATCTTGTTGTGCCAGCTCTCTGCATGGGCCAGCTCGCTCTCCATGTGGGCCTGATTGCTTTCACCAGGAGGCCCCAGGAATTGAACACAGGACTTCCCATGTGCTAGACAGGAGCCCAATCGCTTGAGCCAATCCGCTTCCCCTGTTAAAGAATTTTTATCAGTGATTTGGTTGAAGAAAGACATGTTTTATAATCTAGAAGATGAGACAAAGATCAGAGGAATCTGATAATAATGATAGCAAGAACAAGGTTTCCAAATCATTTCAGCAACCTGGTACAATAGACTGAAACTATCATGATGAAGTTAGGATTTCTGCACCAAGTTTTAAAAAAAGCCACCTGTGCAAAAATAGAACAAGAGCTGTTCATGGGAAAAGATCTTGTATTAATAAGGCATATCAGCTAAAGAGATAATGAGAATTCATGGAAGTGTAGGGTTTAGGGTTTAGATTAAGTGTGGAAGACACCCATCCATGTGCTGCCTGGCCTGACAAGTCTGTCTTGGGTCCATTGCAGGGGTTGCTATTTACGGAAGGCATTGACAGTCTAGAATGCAGTCAGAAGAGGCCTCGGGGATAGATAGGAGACTGGAAGGCAAGCAATGCACAACGTTATGGGTTTTTAAAAAAATCAGCTTTATTGATTCATATTAATAAAGCATACAATCTATCCAAAGTGTACAATCAATGGTATTTGGTATAATCACAGAGTTGTGCATTCATCAATTCAATCATTATTAGAGTATTTTCATTATTCCAATATTAATAGTAATAATAAACAAAAAACCCAGACAAATAAACAAAAAACTGTACCGCTTAATAGTCACCTCTCAATCTCTCTAAGCTTCCCCTGCCATACATAGCTGCTATTTCATTTCTGTCTCTCTAATTTATTTTGTACATTCATATTTTTCTTTTCTTAACCATTTTTTTTCAATTTTATTGATACATATTAATAAAGCATAAATTATGGTGTGTTTTAAGGAAGAGTAGAGAAGAGGAAGAGAGAATGTGAGTGCTACCTTGAAATCTTGAAAGAGATTTGATATAGAAGTTCCAGGTAGCATCAAAGCCAGAACTAGTTCTCTAAACCTACCCTTCCCCAGTCTTTTCAAGAAATGGCAACTCCATTCTCAGGTCTTCTCTGAGAACCCTACAAAAATAGCACCCCCTCACTGTTTTTCCTCCATACCCCTCACTCTACTGTAAGCATTAAATAAATTAATTCTCATAAAGGGCTTAGAAGAATTTCTGACACCAACTTACTGTTTAGTGATTGTTTTCTCTTCTTGGTTTTATTATTATTACCACACTATAATGCAACTTCCATGAGGGCAGAAACTCTGTTTTGTTTAGATTCTAGGACAAAGTCGGTGCTCTCTAAAAAATTGATGAATGAATAGGTTTAATGGGTGGAAGTTTCAGGCAGCCAGATGCTATTTTGATGCAAATGGGTATGCACCCCAAATCAGAGCTCTTCAAGAACAGAAAGGCTGTCTAGGTTGGTAGCAAGTCTAGGCACTGCAGATGTTGAGGGAGGGTCTCAAGATGATGTGGTGGACTCTTGGGTTGGGTTGGGTTACAGAGTGGAATGTTGGACTTTCAAGGTGCTTTCAAGGTTCTGAGTTGGTAAGTGACCTGATGAAGGGACAAGAGTCTTTTCTAGGCAAGAAATGCAACGAGGAATTACTGAATCCATTGACCTTAGTGTCAGGTAGGACTTTTTTGGGTGTAAATAACAGAAACAGCCTCTATATCTCGCAGACTCACTTGGAAGCTGGAACATAAGACTTGGCAAACAGGTAGTGTGGTAGATTGAATTATGTATCCCAATTTAGATTTTTTCTTAATCTGCATTCCTGTAGGAGTGAACCCATTGTACATAGGAACTCTCGAAGATGTTATTTTTAGTTAAGATGTGGCCCCACTGAAGCAGGGTGGACCTTAACTTGGATCACTGGGGGCCTTATAAAAGCCGCTGGAGAAGACCAAGGACATTGCCATGTGGTGGAGGACTGCCATCGCCAGAATGCTCCTGACCCTGGGAGAAGGCAGTCCTGTCTTTTAAGCCAAAACCAGTTTGTGGTATTTGTGATAGCAATTTTGGCAAACTAAAACAAGTAGGAACCAGGTCGTCTCTGGTGAGTCATGAGGCAGGAAGCACAAGATACTTTATTCAAATCCTTGGGTGCTAGGATTCAACTGGCTTCTGCAGTGTGTATGGGAATGACTCTTTCCTACCGAGACTCACAAAATAGGAAATTCTTCCAAATAGGAAGTGAATTGTTTACTGAACAACCAAAATTGTAGCAAATACCCGCTTTCCTCTCCCACTCTCCTGCTGAATGCGGGGCTTCCCAGTGAGTGCTAGGAGTTGGGAGGAAGCCTTGCCCTGTGGGGCTGGGTCATACTGTGGACTTGTATTCTGTTGCCGGCCAGTTCCTTTCCTTTTGCTGTTTCTTCCTCTCCCAGTCACCTCGGCCAGGGATGTGTAACGTGTCTCTTTGTGGGCCACAGGTTAGGGCTGGCTCAAGGTTATTTAGTCTTCACTATAACCCTAATGGTCTTGTAACAGTAATAATAGCCCTATAATATTAACAAAAATAACTGACACCAGTTTTGAGACCTTACCAGGTGCCAATCACTATGCCTGGCCATTTACATACAGTATTTATTTATTTGTTTATTTAAAAATTTTAATTGAAGTATATCATTCACACATGAATATACATAAACAATAAGTGTGTAGCCAATATTGTGAACTTACAAAATAAACATGCATGACATCATACAGGGGTCCCATACATCACCTCACCACCAACACTTTGCACTGTTGTGGAAGATTTGTTACAAACTATGCAAGGGCATCATCAAAATATTATACAGTATTTATTTTAAATGTTCACATCCTTGAGGAAGGTATTGTCATTTTTTCCATTGATAAGTGAGGAAACTAAAGCTGGTAAAAGCCAAGAAACTTTCCCAAGGTCATAGAAAGAATAGGAGCTTGGATTTGAAAGCCTTTGTCTGATTTCAGAGCCTGAGCTCTAACCACGGTACTCTATTCTCCCATAACAGAGGTGGAAAAACAAAGGTGAGAGGATCTTTCACCTTTACTTTTACAAAATGACAACAGAAGATTCCTTAGACTCGAGGTTGATTTTCTCTTACTTCATTAAGCTAAAATGTTTTCTTTTGAAATACAGAAACTCCTAGACAGTGAAACCAAACTAACCCTGCCCTCCAATCCAGCCACATCAACAAAGCTTGAATATACCAGGCATATGCAAGCCATCACCTGAGACCTGGCTGCCAGGGGCGTCAGCGCTGAAGTCTCCTCCAGGCCACAGCCTTTCTTCTTCCCCTCCTCTGCTTCTACCGCCTCCCAACCCCTGCATCCCATGAACATGCAATGCGGTATTCACTACCTCTCCTCTCTCTTGCCTTGTCTTATCTTTCATTTTCTTTTCTAGTTTTATAATGTTCCTTCTTTTTCCTAACTTACGTCCAGATACCCAAGGAAAATCTCTCTCCGTTGCTTACTTCCTGTCCTTGTTTTCCTCTCATTTTTCACTTTTCATTTTGTTTAGCTCATTGTGGACCAAAAACGATTCTTATTTTGATTGATAAATGTGTGGATATTTCCACCATACATCTGTGTAAATGAGAGGAAATCTCTAGATCTGAAGTGAAATTAGACAAATGGAGCAATCAGTACCTCAAGTCCTGGAAGTCCTTCTAGAAAATCTACACAAGTCTTCAGATATATCCTTGACCTCCTTTAATGAACCTGCTCAAGCACTGGAATTTGGTGAACACAAGCCTTCAGTGTTGGGTAGTGAGGTAAGATCTGGAAGGTAGAAAAATAATTAAATAAGCAAAAGTTCATGACATCAAGGACCTCTCAATCTAATTTTACTCGTTATTTGAAATCATTTTTCTGTATTCATCCTAATATTGCACTCATATTTTTCCTACCAAGTGGCTTTTCTTTTTGTACGTGTATACTATTTCAGCTACATTTTGAGTGAAAATTTGCAGGTAATTTTGGAAACCTGCCACCTCTTATAAAAATAATTCTATGGGAAAATGCATTTTAAGTTCACAAAAATTGATTTACAAACAAATAGAGCACAATCCTTTTTTACGTGGGGATTTGTGAGTTTTGTTTTAAGTGCTTTTTCTATAAGTCACTAGACTGACTTGAGGTAGGAAGAAATCTGTATCTGGCACCATCTGGTGTCTGGGGGTAAGGTAGTGTTGCTCTCAGCATTTATTCCAAGACTCAACCTTATCATGACACTAAGAAAACCTCAAGCTGGAAATGACACCCAAAGAGGTAAATAAGGGTTTTCAGATGGGTCCCGCTTATCTTCACCAACAATTCACTTTGATCTTTGGGTTTTAGCTTTCTGCCTGTCCTGTCATTGCCCTTCTCTGACACCTTTTCTGGCTCCTGCCACTCTTTGCCTCTCTGGAATACTTTCCTTCACCACATCACTGTGCCACTTTATCCACAGACATCAGCTACAGTGATTTGGGAATGGATATAGCTCTAGAGGGATTGGGGAGCAGGGCCACTGGGAATCTTTGTTCCATTGAAAGCAGAGAGTTGGTGTAGGGTGAAATGAGATAAAAAGCTGTCAAAGGGCTTTGCCAGCTGTGGGTGAATGTTGTTACAGTGCAATTGTTACTGTGCATGATGGACCACTTGGGTAGGGGAAGAAGAAATGGATAAAATAACTTCTATTCTTGGAGGACTCGTGAAAGAAGCAGTAACACTTGGTACCTCAGAACAGATGCTACGAGATTCCTGATATTATTGTTAAAAGAGAAAATGAGCAGTCAAGAAAATCATTTTAGCCTCATGAAAAGGAGGCTGGTTCCGCAAAGCTGGAGCTAGACTTAAATCAGGCAGAAGGCTCAAGGGAGAGGGACAGTTTCATAGATTCTGCTCTTTTGAATTTCCTTTCAGCTTGAAAGGAAAGCTGAAAGCCTTTGAGGGGCTTTTGGGAGAGGGTGAGGGATGGGAAGGCAGTAGAGGGAGGAGAGTAAAGAATGTGTACATCTCTTAGCTGAAGGGGCCTCAGGCTATTAACAAACACTGAAACATCCTGGTTTTTTAAAACTACCTCTGTGATTGATAAAATCAGAGCTCCTTAAATATTACTACTGGCATCTACCACCATTCTCTGAGCACCCACGAACACTCAGAAGATGTATGATCCAGTCAACAATTTATTCACTGAGGCAGCATATGTTCTCTGAGTACAATCCTTTGGCTGACAGAGTATGAGGCTCAGTGAAAGGAGGGTATAAAAAGGAGAGGATACATTCTCTTCTTTGAGAAGCCTGCATTCCTAATGAAGAGAAAATATGTAGGAAACAATGAAAGCAAAATCTAAGACAATAAATAATCCAGTATGATACCATATATAAAGACTATAAATGTGGTTGAACAAAGAAGGCCAAGGCCCCCATAGATGGGGATGGCTGGAAAAAGTTGCCTGAAGGAGGTAGGATTGGAGTTAGGTCTTAAAAAGGAGAATGTTAGATTTGCAGAGAAGAAGGGTAGATGAACAACCAGCTAAAGGAGAAACAGGGTATAGTCCTGTTTGACATAAAGGGAAGGTTTTCAACTGAGTGGGAATTTGGAAGTTAGCTGGGAGCAGGCCAAAGTGAGAGCACACGATCCTATTAGCTGGTGCAGTGTTGGGGAAAGGACATCTCTTGATTCTGAAGGCCATGGAGAGCATTGAAGATGTTTGGATGCAGAAAGTCAAGACATGAGTCATTCCTTCTTGAGTCAGAGATTCAGATTTCATTAGAATGGGAAGAATCTTAAGGGATCATAAAAGCCAAGCCCCTCATTTTATAGGTGAGGAAACTGAGGCCCAGAATGTGTGATGATTTGTCCAAGACAGTCCAGTAAGTCTGTGGCAAGGCCAGTTCTCCACCCAAGATTGTCTGATCTTATCCAGGGGCCCAGGGGTCTTTGCCTCAATGTTTTAGGAGCCTGTGCTCTTTGTCACATTCCAATTTTAAAGGTGAGGCTCTTGTCAGCTTGTTGTTGCCATCTTCTGTGGAACCAGGCCCTGCCTGTGCTCCTTTCCTGCCACAATCCCCCCTTGTCCATTTGGGATTTGGACATCCTTGGAAGAAAAGCTTTCTCTTGGCACTAAGAGCTGAGTCTAAATGATGATTGTCTTAGTAATGATTGGGGAGTTGGAAACACAGCCAATGACTAGATTATCATACAGCTTGCTTGGCCATTGTTCCCTTCATCAAATATTTACTGAGCACCTACTAGGTAATAGGCATTGTGTGACATGCTGTGAAGAAAACTTAATTTTTTTTAGGCTAGTGGGAAACAGACAATTAGGGAGTGCCACGGGAGGGGGTGGTGAAGAACAGGGAGCTGTAGGAGCTCAGAGAAATGGGGTAGGGGTGGGAAGGTGGTGGGTAGTTAGGCAGGCAAAGAGTCAGTGGAGAAGAACCTTCTAGGAAGAAGAAAAATCCAAAGAGAGGCCAGGAGATGAGAGAGAGCGAGAGGTACGCTCCCCGGTCTGCACTTGGCTTTGTGTGTTTGAAGCACTGTGAGTAGCTTGGGGGTGGTGAGTGACTGAAGCCGGACAGATCCATGGAGCACACAGTGAAGACATGTTAAGGAACTTGGAATTTAAACGGAGGGCAGTGGGGAGGCCATTGTTTCATTCAACAAGCTTCTTAGGACATTGCTCTGCGCTTGGGATATTGTTCTAAGCACAAATATTCACCTCAATCAGGCCGTAAGCAACTCTAAGAGACAGGTAGCATTATTATCCCCTTTTACAGATGAGGAAGCCAAGCACAAGGAAGCTAAGTTGCTTGCCCAGTATCGACCAGTATGGTGGTTTGGAGCTGTATATACCCCGGAAAAACATGTTCTTAAACTTACCCCTTTCCTGTGGGTGTGAGCCCATTGTTGAGTAGGACTTTTTGATGAGGTTACTTCAGTTAGGGTGCGGTTTTAATCCTAATACTGGAGTCCTTGATGAGCGGACTGAAATTCAGACAAAAGAGAAAGCCAGAGGGAGCGACCAGAAGCTGAACGTCAATGGACCCTAGACGAGAAGGAGGAGACCAGGAGGCACCACCTGCCTTGCCATGTGGAAAGCTAAGGGCCAAGGATCGCTGGCAGCCAGCCCAAGAACGCCACAGTCTGGGGAGAAGGCATCGCCTCATTTGGACTTTTCCTAACCTCAAAATCGTGAGTGAATAAATGCCCCTCGTTTAACCTGACCCATTTCCTGGTATTTGCTTGAGCAGCCATGGACACTAAAAAATCCAGCTAGAAATGGGAGAGTCAGGATCCGTAGCCAGGCTCTGACTTAACCTCTGTGCTGTGTTGACTCATTTAAGGGTTTTAAGCTGGGGAGTGATATGGTCAGACAGAAGTTTTGGAAAGATCGCTCTGCCTGCCGTGAGGGAAGACCTGAGCCAAGCGAGGAAAATGGCCTGTGAGGAGCTGCATGAAGAGCGGTATGCGTATGAGAAGATAGCCGTGCTCAGACAATCTGAAGGCATTGTCCCCAGATCTGGAGCTCACAGCTGCTGCCTACACGCTGTGGACAGCACAGTGTCGTGACTGCTGCCTCCATGCTGAGGCTTCTTAGGCATTGGATTAGATACGTGTTTGTGGTTGTTTCTGTGAAAGCAGCAGAGGTGACTGAGGAAATGGAGGACGGACAGTGAAAGTCAGAGTTACATAAAGCTGAGCTAAGTGCCTTTAGGAAGCTCCTGGGGAAAGCACAGGAAACAGGAGGGCGTGGGGCAGAGAGGAAGGAACAGACAGCAGTCTACAGACCCTTAACAGACAGGGCTCCTTCAGCAGGCTCCAAGGAGGGCGGGCTCACGAGCATGGTTCAGAATAAAGGCAGGCCCAGGGAGAGAGCCCACGTTTTGGCTGGACGTAAGGAAATGTCTCCTGGCAGGGAGGTTGAGTTTAGAATCAGCTCCTCTGTCAGGCCTGAGTGTGGATTGTGTAAAGGGGTGCAAGCAGACCCTCCTCTCCCAAGCTCAGCTCTGGCCCTGCCCTCGCAAAGGCCTCCTAATTCATGTCTAATTCACGTTCGCTCCGTGCCTGGGCCCCTCACTCATGGCTGGGCTTCTGAGGCAGACTCTTCAGGGAGGCAGCTGGTGGAAAGTAGGAATTCCTCCAACCAAGACTGATGCACGTGACCTTTGGGGCTTCCTGTATTTTTGTAGGAAAGTAAGAGAAAGATAAAGCCAAAGAAAAATGGCTGAGTGGCCCTGACACAGGAGAGTCTCATTCTTTGGCCTTTACAGATTAAATTTCCTAACACCTGCCATGGAGCTTAGTGTCTAATTTATGCTCCGTGAGTATTGGTGAATGGGCTAATGCATATCAGAAAGTCCTGCAAAGTCAGTTTTATAGATGGGAATATTGAAGACACGAGGGACTGACAGATATGAAGGGTCAAACGTGTGTAGAGATTTCTGCAGTTTGGAAGCCCAGCCTGGGGAAGAGCTGGGGGGCGGGGCGGGCATCAGTCCTGCACTGTTCCGAGGTAGTTGCTTCTGATACAGTCCACTTGCCCCATAATTTGGAAGTCTCTGCGACAGTCTTACTTTTGTAACAGGGAGAAGTGACCCATTATTTTGGTACAAGCTGACCTGGAAAGAAAACCCAGCTAGCTGCTGAGTGACTGAGGAATAGGCCGAGGCTGTCCTTACTGTGGGGAGTGGCTGCGGGCGGCCCTTGCCGCCTCCCTGGGGCACGCTGACTCATTCCTCTCCCAGACAGACAGATTGCATCTTGCGTGGGAGTCGCTCTGCCGAGCTCAAAGCTGTTCCCTGAGAGTTACAGGAACTACACCGGCTGAAGGGAGTGATTGTTCTAAACGTGTTCTTTAAACGACCTTTTTTTTTTTTTTTTTTGAATTATCATCCTGTTAATGGTTTTCTAGGAGGAAAGCGTAGGCACCACTGTCTCAGAAAATGGCCTGCTCTTCTCCTTGGGGGTCCTTGGTTCTATACTGAATTCTAAATCCTGCAGGGTAAGGTCAGCCCTGACTTTTAGTGCCTCTGTACCTGGCATAAATCCTGGGCTAAAGTTCCGCTCGTACGGCTGCCTTCCCTCCCACCTGTCTTGGGATCAGACTCTCTGGGCATCCTCCCCCAAGCAGATGGCATCAGCTGATGATCTGATGACTTAGCAAGGCCCTGAACAGGCGTTATTGGCTCATTATTGTCAGGCTATATCAGAACAGAGCTGACAGCTGTCAAGGCTTCCACAGCAACAGGAAGAAGCAGATACTGCATGTGTTATTTTTCCAGGTGCCCAGGTTGAAAGGAGGAGGCTGGGCTGGCAAGAGTCCCTAACTGCTGCTTGTGGACAATACCCTGGGACGATTGCTCTTGGTTCTGTTCTGTGGCAAGGGCTAGATTTCTAACCGTTCCTAGTGTGTGTAGCTCTGGTAGGGCCTCTGGTGGCAGCTGATAAAGCAGAAGGCATTTAGGTCAATTTTCATTGTGTGAACACGACAGAGCGAGGCCCCGGAACAGCAGGGTCTCCTCTAGATATTACAGAGGACCTGGCTGGCTGCATGGAGGGCCCAGGTGGCTTGCTCATCCAGTGCCACTTAACCACTGTTTGCTGAGTGCCTGCTGGTGGGCTGGGGTAGAAAAGCAAAAGGTAAGCCTGGTTTCAAGGAGCTCACAGAGCAGCAAATGGTCCCCGAAGCATTTGATAAAAATGCCGAGAGCTCAGTTTCCTCATAGATAAATTGGAGACAATGAAAACCTAATGGTGGCCTTGGGAGAATTTAAAGGGATGATGCATGTAAATAAAGCTTTTTGTTATATTGCCCAGGCGCATAGCAGATACACATTATCTGTTGAAGGAGTAAAAGAATAAAGATGACTCAAAGGGGATAAGATATAAAAATAAAGGGACTAAGACTGATTAAGCATGCGTATCATTCTGATAGGTGTAAAGTCTAAGTTAGCATCTTACCTGCTTCCAGGTGGGGGTAGGTGGAGGGTAGGTTGGGATGGGCTGATCTATTAGCCAAGCCAGGGAATGTGAAGGCTGGAGGTTGACTCTCAGAACAGGGTCTCAGAGAGAGTGTTAGGTTGAGCTGGAGCTGCAGAACCAAAGGGTCATCAGAACAAGGGGACTCTGGGTGACTACTGGGGTTCAGGATGCAACATTAATGAGGTGGGGAGCAGGCAGACAGATGGGCAAATATGGGATGGATGTGGCACCCTGCCTGCAGCTAGGATTTCGTCTCTGCTGGGGATGTGTTTGCATGGGCTGATCTTGTCTCTGAAGGGAAGTGGAGGTAGGACATCTCTCCAGGGAGGCACTAACACACATTTCTATCTCCCTGGCCAAGCCCATAGTATTAAATTAATACATACTGAATTGAATATTTTTCCCTTTCTGCTGCTCTCATCAGTTTTCAGTGTAGTGTAAGAGTTGAGAGCATGGACTCTAGAGCCAGGCTGCCTGTGTTTACATCCTGCTCTGCCACTTACGAGGTATGTAACCTTACTAAGCAATCTCTCTCTGCCTAGTTTTCTCATTTATTAAGTGTGAATATTACCTCATGGTGCTGCTGTGAGAATTGAATGAGCTGGTATAAGTAAAATGTTTAGAATAGTGCCTGACACAATGTAAATTCTCCATATCTCTTAGGTATCATTAGTATTATTTTTACAGTTGAAATAAGGATCCATTTAATTCTGGTGAATAAGCAAGCAAGAGAGTTGTGATGTAGAAGAATGACTATTGGATGCAATACTACAATGCTATAGCTTAATGACTAGGGCCTAGCATGTAGTAGATGCTCAAGAAATATTTGTTACTGCTGATTTGTGTAGAGTGTAGTTGTTGGGGGCAGGGTGAAAACTGAGGATGGGCGCAGGGCTTTTCAGGCAATATGCCTGACTTCAGAAAAGGAGAGAGGCGAGTGTTTCTTGGATTGGGACCCAGGCATAGTTGAGATTCTTGAGCAACAGACTTGGGAGCTGGTCAGATTTGGGAGGCAGAAGAGGCATGTGAGAAGGAAAAGTAAGAATGACTCTGACTTATAAACAGTTCCATTCTTGGATAGATGGAACCCTGGGTTCTGATTGTTGGTGTCTCATATGTAAAATGGATATGATAATATTTTTAATATTAAAATATAAAAAATATAAATACACAAATACTTCTTTCCTGTAATTCATAGGTTTGTTAGTGAGAACCAAATGAGGCAATACCTGTGAGAGTGCTTAGTGAACTGGAAATTACCGTGAAAATATTATGACTAGTATTATTACCTATCTCACTGAAACCTTCATTTTCCAGCATGCCCTTAACTTTTACACCTCAGGGATATTTGCATTTTCAGAGAGAGCTTAGGAAAAAAGCCTTGTTTAATTCAAAGGAATGAAGAGCAAATACCAGGAGAGAGGTCATTTCTGCCCAAGAAAGCCCTCTAATCCTCAGCACTGGGACTATGAAAGGTGGCAGGGAAGTGGGTGGTGAATAAGATGTGTGATTGTTTGAAACTGCATGTATCCCAGAAAATCATGTTCTTAAAGCGAATTTAGTCCTGTGGGTGTAAACCTAATGTATGACCTTTAGATGAGGTTATTTCAGTTAAGTCATGGCCCAGGGTGAGTCTTAATCCTCTTACTGGAATTCTTTATACCTGGGATGAATACAGAGAAAAAGAAAGAGAAAAGCCATGGAAGCAAGAAGCTAAAAGCAATGAAACTCGAAGAGAAAGAAGAAGACCAGCAGATACTGCCATGTGCCTTGTCAAGTGGCAGAGGAGTCTGGGATCAACAGCAGCCAGCCTTCAGGAAGAAAGCATTGCAGTAATGTTGCCTTTATTTGGACATTTTTTTTCAGCCTCAAAACTATAAGCTAATAAATTCCATTGTTAAAAGCCAGCCTATTTTATGGTATCTGCTTTCAGCAGCCTAGCAAACTAAAACAAGGTGTAACAAAGGAGTGGCTGTAAAATGCTCCTTACCTTCCATTACTTCTTGGAACTTGTTTTAGTTTCCCAGCTTGCTTAAGCAAATACCATGAATGGGAATTTATTCATTCACGGTTTTGAGGACAGGCATCATCAAGGCGATGCTTTCTCCCTGAATGCTATGGCGTTCTGGGACTGGCTGCTGGTGATCTTTCATTCCTCTGACACATGGGAAGGCACATGATGGCATCTCCTGGTCTCCTTCCTCTCTTATGGGTTCTGTTCCAGCTACTTGCTTCCTGTGGCTTTCTCTCTCTCTCTGTCAGAATTTCATTCTACTTATAAAGGACCCCCAGTAAAAGATTAAGACCCATCCTGACTGAGGTGGGTCACACCTTAATTGAAGTAGCCTCATCAAAAGGTCCTACTTACAATGGGGTCACACCCACAGGAATAGATTAAATTTAAGAACATGTTTTTCTAGGATCCATACAGCTTCAAATCACCACACTCCACTGTCTGAACCCCCAAAAGGCATGGTTTTTCTACATGTAAAATACATTCATTCCATCACAATATCCCAAAAACCTTAAGTCATTTCAGAAACAAGGCTTAGTACAAAGTCTCATTAAATTTGATTATGGGTATGGTCTGTCCTAGGGCATAATTCCCCTCTGTCTGTAGACCTGTGAGACCCAGAGAACAAGTTATCTGCTTCCAGCATACAATGGAGGGATAGGCATAGAATAGACATTTCCATTCCCATAGGGAGAAATTGGAAGGAAAGCAGGGGTCATGGGTCCCAAACAACTCTGAAACCTAGCAGGGCATAACCCATTAGATTTCAAGGTCTGAGAGACATCTAAAGAACAATGTTTTGTCCACTGGGGCTGATGGAGCAGCAGCCCCACCCCTTCTAAACACTTGCCCAGCAGCTACGCTCCCCCTGAACACTGGGGTGAAAGCTCCACCCTCTCCAAGTGCTGGAACAGGCTCACCCTCGCCACACACTTGGGTGGGCCTGCTCTCTTGGCCCAAGAAGATATCTTTAGCCCATACCTAAGTTTCCACAGTTATGCCCTTGAAGTGATTTTTCCTTCATTTTTTTCCTCCTCCATCCCTTTTAGTCCAGGCTTGCAGTGGTTCTGGTCATACAAATTATACAAAAGATCTTGTCAGTTTTGCATGTAGTTCAAAGGGGCCCAAACCATCAGACAATAGAACTTTTCACAGATCATTCCTGGATAACTGCATTTCCAATCCTGACTTCCATGGAAATTGCTGACTGGTTCCATGTTCAGTTAAACCCTCATATGGAGCACTATTTTCTGGGAACTTGGTTTCTGGAAATTCAGAATTTTCCAAACCATCAATTACTGGCCTCTTTGTGCCCAGGAGTTCAGTTCTCAGCGTATCTCTTTCCTCTTGCATTTTACTATAAACTGGAAGGAGAAATCAGGCAGCACTTTCCACATTTAGCTTGGAAATTATCCTCAGCTAAATATCCAAGTTCACTGCTTTCAAGTTCTGCCCTCCATGTAACATCAGAATTCAATTTCACCAAGTTTTCTGCCACTTTAAAACAAGGATCACATTTCTTCCAGTTTCCAATAAGACAATCATCATTTTCATCTAAGGCCTTATCGAAAGTACCTTTAGCATCCATCTTTCTACTAACAGTCTCTTCAAAGCAATCTAGGCTTTCTATGAAGCACTTCACAATTCTTCCAGCCTCTACCCAATACCCAATTCCAAAGCCATTTCCACATTTTTGGTATTTGCAATAGCAGCACCTGGTACCAAATCTGTTTTAGTTTCTAGGCTAATTAAGCCAATACCATGAAATGGGTCAGGTTAAACAATGGGAATTTATTTGCTCATGGCTTTACAGCTAGAAAAATGTCCAAATTAAAGCATTATCAAGGTGATTCTTTCATAGAAATATCTCCAGCATTTACCCACACAGACCAGTGTCTAGATGTGGTGGAGTAAACATAGTGAAAGGCATACCTTGGAGGTGACTTCCTGCCAAAAGAGGAGAACTGAAGCTTTTGGAAGGTCATATAGACCCAGTTATTGTTATTTTTTAACTGATGAAAGATATGCAACATATGACAGTTATGTCTGTATCAATAAATGCTCTGTTTTAAGAGAGGAAAATTCCTACTGCTTTAATATAAATTTCACAAATAAATGGAAAACTTTAAAATATGGAAATATTGAGTCTGCTTATATATGTACCAAAAATCACATTGAACTCTGTTTTAGTTTGTTAGACTGCTGAAATGCAATATACCAGAAAAGGGTTGGGTTTTACAATGGTGATTTATTTGCTTGCAAGCTTACAGTTCTGAGTTTGTAAAAATGTCCAAATCAAGGCATCATCAGGCAACACATTTCCCCCAAGACTGGCTGCTGGCGGTACTGGCCTCATCTGTCGCATGGCAAGGCATATGTGACATTTGCTGGGCTCTCCCTCCTCCTCTGGGCTTCCTTGCCTTCAGCTTCCTGCTTCCATGGTCCTCTCTCTCTTTGTCTGAATTCATCCCATGTATAAGGACTCCAGTGAGATATTTTAAGACCCACCCTGGGCTACACCTTAACTGAAGTAACCTAACTAAAACAATAGGTTCACACTCACAGAAATGGACTAGCTTTATGAAATGATTTTCTGGAGTACATACAGTCTCAAACTACCACAAATCCCCATGGGAAATATTCTTCAATTTCTTTTCTAAGTGCACATAAGCATGTTTTTCAATATTCATCATTCCATATGCAGTAAATGCACGTATAGAAGGATGCAACTCTCTTGTCTCTTAAAAGAGGCAGTGCCATTCTCTTTTCTTTTTCCAAGTTGGTTGTAAGAAGAAAGTTTGTTTCCTGTTATTTCCCACCAATTAGTGAGAAATGAGGGTCATGAACTAAGGAAGGCTGTAATTAGGGAGGTAAAACCGGGCTCCAAGGAAATCACCACCTGATTGCATTTAGGGAGCCATTGGACAAGAAAGGCTAAAAGAGTAATTGAATTTTAAGTGCTTCTGTGTGGTTGAGGCCATCCCACCCCAAAGTACTACTGTCTTCCCTCACTTAGAAATGTTCTCTGCCTTCCTCCTCCTACTTTTTACTTACTACCAGTAATACTTGACCAGAAGAATAGCATTTATGCACAATTCCCGCCCCCGCCCCCCC
>JAQZBX010056374.1:0-18203 GCA_029593785.1 Cabassous unicinctus
TGACTGCTATGCACTTGATTTCACTCACAAACAATGTCAAAACACTGGTTTCACTGAATGCTTTGTGAATGCACCAGGTTTTCTGTTTTAAAAACTAAGGAAATTCCTTGACTAGTTGGCTGCTAAACACTTATTTTCATTTACAATCAATGCCACAAATGTGTTTTATACAAACCTCAGTGAATTTACCACATCCTTCAGTTTTGAAAACGAAGCAAGTTCCTTGTTTAACAGAGTGCTACGCATTTGTTTTACTTTAAAATTAATTTACCATACACTCCCTAAATTCATCAGGTTCTACTGTTTTGAAAACCAAGCAAGAAGTGACTTGTTTAATTGGATGCTATGCACTTGTTTTCACTTACAATCAATGTCAAGGCACTGGTTTTACCTAAAGCTCTGTGAATACACCAGGTTATTCAGTTTTGAAAACTAAGCAAGTTACTTCTTTAATTGGGTGGTATGCATATGTTTTCACTTAAACTCAGTGTAAAAATTGTGGTTTTTCCTAAAGCTCTGTGAATGCACCATGTAATTCTGTTTTGAAAACTAAAGTTTTCTTGTTTATTTCGCTGCTATGGACTTATTTAACATACATGAATTTCAAAACACTAGTTTAAACTAATGATCTGTGAAAGCATGCGGTTTTTCAGGTTTGAAAACTAAGCAATTTCTTTTTCAATTGTCTGCAATATATTTCTGTTCCCTCACAATCAATGTCAAAACGCTTGTTTAACCTAATGCTCTGTGTATGCACCATGATCTGCATTTTTGTAAACAAAACAATTTAATGGTTAATTGACTGCAACCCAGTGTTTCTCACTTAAAATCAATTTCAATGCACTGGTTTCACAAAATGCTCTGTGAATGCACAATGTTTTCTTTTTTTGAAAACTAAGCAAGTTACTTATTTATTTGGCTGCTATCCTCTTTTTTTCACTTCATTCTATGTCAAAAGCCTGGTTTTACCTAATGTCTTTGAATGCACCAGGTTTTGCAGTTTTAAAACTAAGCAATTAATGGCTAATTCACTGAAAGGCACTGGTTTTCACTTATAAACATGTCAAAACATGGACTTTACCAAATGCTTCATAAATGAACCAGATTCTTAAGGTTTGAAAACTAAGCAAGATACTTGGTTATTTGGCTGCTGCGCACTTGTTTCACATACAGTCTATGTCATAACACTTGTTTTACCTAACACTCTGTGAATGCACCAGGTTCCTCAGTTTTGAAAACTAAGCAAGTTACTTGTACAATTGGCTGCAATGCACATGTTTTCACTTACAATCCCTGTCAAACAAGGGTTTCGCCAAATGCTTTGTGAATGCACAGTTTTATTATTTTTGAAAATTATGCAACTTACTTGTTTAAATGGCAGCTATGCACTGGTTTTTACTTACAAAAATGTCAAAACACGGGTTTAACCAATACTATGTGAATGCACCCGTTTCTACAGTTATGAAATAAGCAAGTTACTTCTTTATTTGGCTGCTAAACTCTTGTTTTCACTTACAATCAATGTCAAAACACTGATTTCACCTAATGCTCTGTGAATACAACAGGTTCTGCATTTTGTAAACTATGTAAGTAAATGGTTAATTGGCTGCTAAGCACTTGTTTTCAGTTATAATCAATGTCAAAACTCTGGTTTTACCCTGTGCTCTGTGAGTGAACCAGGTTGTTCAGTTTTGAAAGCTAGGCAAGTTATTTTTTTAATTGGCTGCCATGCCCTTCTTTCACTTACATTCAATGACAAAACTCTGTTTTAACCTAATGCTCTGTGAATGCACCACGTCCTGCAGTTTTAAAAACTAAACATGTTACTGGATATTTGGCTGCTAAACCCTTGTGTTCAATTGCAATCAATGTCGATATACTGGTTTCACCTAATGCTCTATGAATGCACCAGGTTTTCACTTTTGATAACTAACCAAGCTTCTTCTTTAATTGGCTGCTACACACTTGTTTTCACATACAATCAATGCAAAAACAGGGGTTTTACCACAGACTCTGGGAATGCAGCAGTTTCTTCAGGTTTACAACTTAGTCACGTGCTTGATTAATTTTCTGCTATGCACTTGTTCTCCATTACAATCTTAGTCAAAACACTGGTTTTCCATAATATTCTGTGAATACCAGGTAATTCAGTTTGGAAAACTAAGCAAATTACTTGTTTAATTGGCTGGTACACATTTGTTTTCACTTAAACTCAATGTAAAAATCATGGTTTTACCTAATGCTCCGTGAATTCATCAAGTTCTACAGTTTTGAAAACCAAGCAAGTTAAAGGTTAACTGGCTGCTAAGCAATTATTTTCACTTACAATCAATATAAAAACACTGACTTTACCTAACAATGTGGGAATGAACCAGGCTCTTCATTTTTGAAAACTAAGCAATTTACTTGTTTAATTGGCTGCACTGCACTGGTTTTCACTTATATTCAATGTCAAAACACTGTTTTTAACTAATGCTGTGTGAATGGACCAGGTTCTGAAATTTTCAAAACTAAGCAAGTTAATGGTTAATTGGCTACTACACACTTTTTTTCTCTTACAGTAAATGTCAAAACACTGGTTTCACATAACATGCTGTTTATGCACCAGATTTACAGTTTTGAAAACAAAGCAAGTTACTTGATTAATCAGCTACTACCCACAATGTGCTAAGCATATTCATGGTTTTCAATTAAAATCAGTGCCACAACATGTCTTTTATATAATGCTCAATTAATTCACAAGGGTCTTCAGATCTGAAAACTCAGCAATTTATTTGTTTAATTGGCTGCAATTCTTTGATTGCCCTTGCAATCAATGTCAAAACAGTGGTTTCACTGAATGTTCTTGGATTGCTCCATGTCTTCCTTTTTGAAAACTAGCAAGTTACTTGTTTAATTGGCTGCTCTGCAATTTTTCACTTACAATCAAACACAAGCCACGGTTTTTACCTAATGTTCTGTGAATGCACCAGCTTCTACAGTTTTGAAATCTATAAAATATACATGTGTAATTGGAGGCTATCCATTAGTTTTCACTTGCATTCAATGTCAAAAAACTGGTTTTCCTAATGCTCTGTGACTGCACCACGTTCTTCAGTTTTGAAAACTAAGCAAGTTAATTGTTTATTTGGCTGCTACACATATGTTTTCTCTTAGAAACAATTTCAAAACACTGGTTTCACCTTATGCTCTGTGTATTCACCAGGTTCTATAGTTTTTAAAACTAAACAAGATACCTGGTTATTTGGCTACTCTGCACTTGTTTTCACTTATAATCATTATCAAAACCCTAGTATTATCTAAGACTCTGTAAATGCTTCAGGTTCTTCTATTTTAAACTTAATCATGTTTCTTGTTTTGTTTTGTTTTTTTTGCCTGCTATGGACTTGTTTTCAGTTACAATCAACATCTAAACACTTGTTTTTCCTAAAAATCTGTGAAAGTGCCATGTTCTGGAGTTTTGAAAATTAAGCAAGTTACTGTGTAATTGGCTGTTATGCACTTTTTTCACTTATATCCAATGTCAATGCACTGGTTTTACCTAATGCTCTGTAAATTCACCAGGTTCTTTTGTTCTGTAAAGTAAGTGAGTTACTGATTAATTGGATGCTATGCCCTTGTTTAGGCTTAAAATCAATGTTAAAACACTGGTTTCACCAAAGCTCTGTGAAAGAATGATGTTTTAAATTTTGAAATCTAAGCAACTTGTTTTATTGGCTGCTACACACCAATTTTCACTTGGAATCAGTGTCAAAACACTAGTATAATCTAAAGCTCTGTGAATGCAACAAGTTTTTCTGTTTTCAAAACAAAGCATTACTCTTGAGTTTGTGCTTGTTATGACTTGTTTTCACTTCCAATCAAGATCTGAACACTTGTTTAAACCAATGCTCTGTGAATGCCCTAGGGCGTACTGTTTTGAAAACTACACAATTACTTGTTTAATTGGGTGGTATGTTCTTGTTTTCTTTTACAATCAAGGCCAAAACACTGGTTTTATGTAACACTCAGTGAATGCACCAGTTACATCAGTTTTCAAAACTTAGCAGGTTACTTGTTTAATTGGCTGCTAGGCCTTGGTTTTCACTTACATTCAATATCAAAACACTCATTTTACCTACCACTCTGTGAATGCACCAATTTCTTCAGTTATGAAAATTACACAAGTTGCTTGTTGGTTTGCCTTCTACACACTTGTTATCACTTGCAATCAATGTCAGAACTCTTGATTTACCTAATGGTCTGTGAATGCACCACGTTCTTCTGATTTGAAAACTAAGCTCTTTACTTGCTTATATGGCAGCTACAATATTCTTTTCACTTACAATCAAAGTCAGAGCTCTGGTTTTCCCCAATGTTCTGTGAATGCACGCGATTCTTCAGTTTTGAAAACTAAGCAAGTTACTTGTTCTATTGGTTGTTACACCTTTGTTTTCACTTACATTCAATGTCAAAATGCAGTTTTTACCTATTGCTCTGCGAATGAAGAAGGTTCCACAGTTTTGAAAACTATGCAGGTTATGTATTTTATTGGCTGCAATACACTTGCTGTCACTTACAATGTCAGAAACTTGATTTACCTAGTGCTCTCTGATTGCACCAGGTTCTGCAGTTTTGAAAACCACACAATTTACTTGTTTATTTTCCTGCTGCCCATTTCTTTTGGCTTAGAATCAATGTTAATACCCTGGTTTTCAGCATAACTCTGTGAATACAACAGGTTCTTCAGTTATGAAAACTAAGGTATTTACTTCCTTATATGGTGGCTACACTATTGTTTCACTTACAATCAATATCAAAACACTGGTTTTACATAATACTCTGTGAATGCACCAGGTAGTGCAGGTTGAAAGCTAAGCATGATACTTGGTTATTTGGCTGCTATGCACTTGTTTTCACTTACAATGAATGTCAAACACTAGTTTTATCTAATGCTTTGTGAATTCACCAGGTTCTTCTGTTTTATTAATTAAGCATGTTTCTTGGTTTGTTTTTTTTTTTTTGCCCTCCATGGACTTTTGTTCACTTACAATCAATATTTGAACACTTTTTTTAACCTAATACTCTGTGAATGCCACAGGTCCTTCTGTTTTGAAAACTAAGTGGCTTAATTGTTTAATTGGTTCCTGTGCAATTGTTTACACGAACAATGTCTAAACACTGGTTTTATTTAACACTGTATAAATGCACCAGGTTCTGCAGTTTTGAAAACTAACCAAGTTAATGTGTAATTGGCTGTTATGCACTTGCTTTAACTTACAATCAATGTCAAAACACTGGTTTTCTTTAACACTATATGAATGCACCAAGTCCTTAAGTTTGGAAAACTAACCAAATTACTTGTTTATTTGGCTGCTACACACTCGTTTTCACTTACAATCGATGTCAAAACATGTGTTTTACCCAATGCTATGTGAATGAACCAGGTTGTCCAGTTTGGAATACTAAGCAATATACTTGGTTATTTGGGTGCTAAGCCCTTGTTTTTACTTACAATCAATGCCAAAACAAGGGTTTTACCCAACACACTCTGAATGCACCAGGATCTACAGCTTTTTAAAATAAGCAAGTCAATGGATAATTGGCTGCTCCACACTTTTTCCATTTACAATCAATGTCAAAACACTGATTTTACATAATGCTCTGTGAATGTACCAGGTTCTTCTGTTTTGTAAACTAAGCAATTTACTTGTTTATTTGGCTGCTACACACTTGTTTTCACTCACAATCAATGTCAGAACACTTGTTTCATCTAACAGTCTGAATTCACTAGATTCTTCAGTTTTGAAAACTAACAAATTTACTTGTTTAATTGGCTGCAATGCCATTGTTTTCATTTACACTCAATAACAAACACTGCTTTCACAAAATGCTCTGTGAGTGCACCTTGTTTTCATTGTTGAAAAGTAAGCAAGTTACTTGTTTAATTGCCTGTTACACATTTGTTTTCACTTCAAATCAATGTTAAAACACTGGTGCTACCTAATGCTCCATTAATTCATCAGTTTCTACAATTTTGAAAACTAAGCAAGTTACTTGGTTAATTGGCTACTATGTACTCGTTTTCACTTACAATCAATGTGAAAACACTGATATTACCTCATGCTTTGTGAATGCCCCATGTTCTTCTGTTTTTAAAACTAAGTGACTTAGTTGTTTAAGTGCTGCTGTGCAATTATTTTCACATACAATCAATGTCAAAATACTTGTTTATTTAACACAATGTGAATGCACGAGGTTCTTAAGTTTTGAAAATTAAGCAAGTTATTTGTTTAATTGGCTGCTATGCCTTTGTCTTCACATAAAGGCAGTATTTACACCCTGGTTTTTCTTACACTCCATGAATTCATCAGTTTCTATAGTTTTGGAAAAGAAGCAAGTTAATGTTTAATTGGCCCCTTGGTATGTGTTTTCACTTAATTTTTTGTCAAATTACAGGTTTTATTTAAAGCGCTGTGAATGCACCAAGTTCTTCAGTTTTGAAAACTAAGCATGTTGCAATGTTTAATTGGCTCCCCTGATTTTTTTCACTTAAAATCAATGTTAAACACTGGTTTTACCTAACCCTACATGAATTCACCAACTCCTACACTTTTGAAAACTAAACAAGTTTCTTGTTTAATTGACTGCTATGCAATTTTTTTCCTGTATATTAAATGTCAAAACACTGGTTTTACCTAATGCTCTGTGAGTACAACATCTTCTTCAGTTTTGAAAACAAAGAAAACTTTTTCAGTTTACTGCAGTGCACTTGTTTTCACTTAAATTCAATATCAAAACACAGGTTTCACTGAATGCTCTGTGAATGCATGTTTGATTTTTGAAAACTAAGTAAGTTACTTGTTTACTTGGCTGCTACACTCTTGTTTTTACTTACAGTCAGTGTCAAAACACTGGTTTTACCTAATGCTCTGTGAATGTACCAGGATCTACAGATTTGGAAACAAAGCAAGTCAGGGGTTAATTTTCTGCTACACACTTGTTTTCTCTTTCAAACAATGTCAAAACACGGGTTTTATCCAAAGATCTTGGAATGCTCCAGGTTTTTTGGTTTTCAAAACTCACCAAATTACTTGTTTAATTGGCTGATATACACTTGTTTTCCCTTATAATCAATGTCAAAAAACTGACTTTATCTAACGATCTGTGATGCACCAGATTGCCAAGTTTTGAACACTAAGCAATATACTTGTTTTATAGGCTGCTATGCATTTGTTTTCACTTGAAATCAATGTTAAAAACCTGGTTATACATAATGCTCCATAAATTCATCTGTTCCTATTGTTTTGAAAACTAAGCAAGTTACTTTAATTGGCTGCTATGCACATGCTTTCACTTACAGTCAATGTCAAAACACTGGTTTTACCTAATGCTCTGTGAATGCACCAGGATTTTAAGTTTTGAAAAGCAAGCACATTGCTTCTTTAATTGCCTGCTATCCATAGGTTTTTATTTATATTGAATATCATAAACCTGGTTTTATCTAATGCTTTGTGAATTAACCAGGTCCTGCAGCTTTGAAATCAACGCAATTTACTTCTTTATTTGAATGCTCTAGACTTCTTTTCACTTACAAGCAATATCAGAGCACTGGTTTTACCTAATGCTATGCAAAGGCACCAGGTTCTTTAGTTTTGAAAACTAAGCTATTTACTAGCTTATTTGTTTACTGCACACTTGTTTTCACTTACAATCAATGTCAAAACACTGGTTTTACTTTAAATCTGTGAATGCACCACGTTATCTAGTTTTGAAACCAAAATAAGTTATTTATTCTGCTGATTGCAATGCAATTGTTTTCACTTACAATCAATGTCAAAACACTGATTTTTACCTAAAGCTCTGTGAATGCACCAAGATCTACAGATTTGAGAATTAAGGAACTTAATGTTAAATTGGCTACTATGCACTTGCTTTCACTTACAATCAATGTCAAAACACTGGTTTTATTTAATGCTATGTGAAAGAACCAAATTTTGAAGTTTTGAAAACTCCACAAATTGCTTGTTTATTTGGCTATTACACATATATTTTCTCTTAAAATAATGATAAAAATGGTTTTACCTAGCACTCCATGAATTCATCTGTTTCTATAGTTTGTAAACTAAGCAATTTACTTGCATAATTGCCTGCTACACACTTGATTTCACTTACAATCAATGTAAAAACACTGATTTTACCTAGTGTTGTGTGAATACACCTGGCACTCCACTTTTGAAAACTGAGCTATTTATTGCTTATTTGGTGGCTACACAGTTCTTTTCACTTACTGTCAAGGTTAGAACGCTGGTTTTACCTAATGCTCTGGGAATGCATCAGGTTTTTGCTGTTTTGAAATTAAGTGAGTTAATGGTTAATTGGCTGCTAGGCACTTCCTTTCAATTACATTCAATGTCAAAACCCTGGTTTCAAGTAATGCTCTGTGAATGCACCAGGTTTTCAGTTTTGAAAACTAAACAACTTACTTGCTTAATTGGATGCTATGCACTTGTTTTCACTTACAATCAATGTCAAAACCCTGCTTTTACCTAACACTCTGTGAGTGCACCAGGTTCTTCACTTTGGAAACTAATCAAGTAACTTGATTAATTTGCTGATATGTACTTGTTTTCACTTATAATCTGTTTCAAAACACTGGTTATATATAGTGCCCTGAAAATGACCCAGATTTTTCTGTTTTGAAAACTATGCAAGTTTCTTTTTTTTTTTTTTTGGATGCTGCACACATGTTTTCACTTACAATCAATGTCAAACATGGGTTTTACCCAACACTATATGAATTCCCCAGGTTTTACAGTTTTGAAAACTAAGGAAGTTACTTGCTTATTTGTCTGATACACACTTGTTTTCACTTACAGTTAATATCAGAACACTTGTCTTACCTAAGGATCAGTGAATGCAACAGGTTCTTCAGTTTTGAAAACTCAGCAAGTTAATTGTTTAATTGGCTGGAATGCACTTGTTTTCAGTTACAATCAATGTCAAAACACTGATTTCACCAAATGCTCTGTGAATGTTCCATGTTTTCATTTTTGAAAACTATGCCAGTTACTTCTTTAATTGGAATCTATTCACTTTTTTCACTAACAATCAATGTATAAACTGCTTTTACCAAATGCTCTCTGAGGGGACCATGTTCTTCATTTTTTAAAACTAATCAAATTACTTGTTTATTAGGTTGATACACACTTGTTTACTTACAATCAATGTCCAAACACTGGTTTTACATAATGCTTTGTAAATAAACCAGGTACTGCAGATTTGAAACTAAGCACGATAATGTTTAACTGACTGCTACACATGTTTTCACTTCCAATCAATGTCAAAGCACTGGTTTCACCTAACACTCTGAATGCACCAGGTTTTCACTTTTGAAAATAAAGCAAGTTAATGTTTAATTGGCTCTAGGCACTTCTTTTCACTTACAATATTTTTTAAATCCCTGGTTTTACCTAATGCTCTGTGAATGAACTGGGTTCTTCAGTTTTGAAAGCTAAACATTTTACTTGTTTAATTAGCTGCCCCAAATTTGTTTTCCCTTAAAATAAATTTTAAACCCTGGCTTTACCTAACCCTCCACGAATTCATCAGTTTCTACAGTTTTGAAAGCTATGCAAGTTATTTGGTTGCTATGCACTTGTTTTCACTTACAATCTGTGTCAAAACACTGATTTTACCTAACACTCTTTCAATGTACCAGGTTCTGCAGTTTTGAAAACAAATCAAGTTAATGGTTAATTGGCTGCTACACACTCATATGGTTAATTGCTGCTACACACTCGTTTTCACTTACAATAACTGACAAAACAGGTATTTTACCCAAAACTCTCTGAATGCACCAGGTTATCCACTTATCAAAACTTACCAAGTTACATGTTTAATTGGTTGCATTGCACTTGTTTTTACTTACAAGCAATATCAGAGCCCTGGTTTTACCTAATGCTTTGTGAATGCACCAGGTTCTTTAGATTACAAAACTAAGCATGTTACTTGTTTTATTGGCTACTACACATTTGTTTTAACTTAAAATCAATTTTAAAGCACTGGTTTTATCTCACAATCCATGAATTCATCAGTTTCTACAGCTTTGAAAAGTATACAACTTACTTGCTTAATTGGAGGGTACACACTTCTTTTCACTTAAAACAAAACACTGCTTTTACCTAATGCTCTGTGTGAGCACCAGGTTCTTCAGTTTTGAAAACTAATCAATTTATTGATTATTTTGCTGATACACACTTGTTTCCACTTACAATCATTTTAAAAACACTGGTTTTATGTAACACTCTGTGAATACACCAGGTTCTTCCATTTTGAAATCTAAGAAGGTTTCTTTTTCTTTGGGTTGCTACAGACTTGTTTTCACTTACAATCTATATCAGAACACAGGTTTTACCTAATGCTCTGTGAATTCACCAGGTTCTTCGGTTTTAAAACTAAGAATGTCACTTGTTCAATTGGATGATGTACAATTGTTTTCAGTTTCAATCAATGCCAAAACAGGGGTCTTACCCAACATTCTGAATGTACTTGTTTCTTTGGTTTTCAAAATTAAGGAAGTGACTTATTTAATTGGCTGCTATGCATTTGATTTCACTTACAATCAATGTCAGAATGCTTGTTTTACCTAAAACTCTGTGAATGTGCCAGGTTCTTCACTTAAAAAAACAAGGAACTTGTTTGTTCAATTGGCTGCAATGCAATTTTTTTCTCTTACAATCAATGTCAAAACACTGGTTTCACTGAATACTCTGTGAATGCACCATGTTTGATTTTTGAAAATGAAGCAACTTACTTGTTGAATTTGCTGCTATGCAATTGTTTTCACTTACAAACAATGTCAAAACATGGGTTTTACCCAACACTATGTGAATGCACCAGGTTCCACAGTTCTGAAAAGTAAGCAAGTCACTTGTTTATTTGGCTGCTACACACTTGTTTTCACTTATAATCAATGTAAAAACACTGGATTTACCTAATGATCTCTGAAGGTGCCAGAGGCTTCTGTTTTGAAAACTAAGTAAGTCACTTGTTTTTTTTGGTTGCAATGTACTTATTTTCACGCATAATCATTGTCAAAACCCTCTTTTTGCCTAATGATCTTAGAATGAACCAGGTTCCTTTGTTTTGAAAACTGTGAAAGTTAATTGTTTAATTGGCTCTTATGCATTTGTTTTCAATTAAAATCACTGTTAAAACACTGTTTTTACCTAATGCTCCATGAATTCATCATGTTCTACAATTTTGAAAACTAATCAAGTTACTTGTTTAATTGGCTGCTATATGCACTTGTTTTCACTTAAATCAATGTCAGAACTCTAGTTTTGTCTGACAGTCTGTGAATACACCACATTCTACAGTTTTGAAAACTAACCAAGTTAATTGTTTAATTTGCTTCAATGCAATTATTTTCACCTACATTCACTGCCAGACCCTGCTTACACATAATGTTCTGTGAGTGCATGTCTCCATTTGTGAAAACTAAGCAAGTTACTTGTTTAATTGCCTATTACACATTTGTTTTCACTTTAAATCACTGTTGAAACACTGGTGATACCTAATGCTCCATGAATTCATCAGTTTCTACTATTTTGAAAACTAAGCAATTTACTTGGTTAACTGGTTATTATGCACTTGTTTTAACCTACAATCAATGTGAACACACTGATTTTACCTAACACACTTTGAATGCTCCAGGTTCTTCTAGTTTGAAAACTAAGCATGTTTCATGTTTATTTGCCTGCTACAGACTAGTTTTCAATTACAATCAATGTCAATATACTGGTTTTACCTAACTCTGTGTGAGTGGACCAGGTTCTGCAGTTTTGAAAACTGTGCAATTTACTTGTTTATTTGGCTGCTGCACAATTGTTTTCACTTAGAATCAATGCCAAAACATGGGTTTTACCCAATGCTATGTGAATACATGAGGTTCTTAAAAATTGAAAACTAATGAAGATACTTCATATTTGGTTGCTATGCATTTGTTTTCACTTACAATCGATGTCAATACACTGTTTTTACCGAATGCTCTGTGAATGGACCAGGTTCTGCAGCTTTGAAAACTATGCAAGTTACTAATTTGGCTGCTACACACTAGTGTTCACTTAGAATCATTGCCAAAACATGGGTTTTACCCAATGCTCTGTGCATGCACCAGGTATTTTGGTTTCCAAAACTAAGCAAGTTATTTATTTAAATGTTTTATATGCACTTGTTTTCACTTACAGTCAATGACAAATCTCTGATTTTACCTAACACCCGGTGAATGCACCAGGTTCTACAGTTTTGAAAATGAAGCAAGTTAATATGTAATTGGCTGCTACACACTTGCTTTCACTTATAATCAATGACAAAACACAGGTTTTACTTTATGCTCTGAATGGACCAGGTTCTTGAGTTTTGAAAACTAAGCAGTTTACTTCATTAAATGGCTGATGTAAACTTTTTTCACTTACACTCAATTTCAAAACACTAGTTTTATTAACACTATGTGAATGCACCAGGACTTTAAGTTTTGAAAACCAAGCTAGTTAATTGTTTATTTGGCTGCTACCCGCTTGTTTTCCCTTACAAGCAATATCAAAACCTGTGTTTTACCCAAAACTATGTGAATGCACCTGGTTGTTTAGTTTTGAAAACTAAGCAAGTTATATGGTTATTTGGCTACTAAGCCCTTGTTTTCATTTACAATCAATATCAAAATACTTGTTTTACCTTATGCTCTGTGAAAGCACCAAGTCCTTCTGTTTTGAAAACTAAGGTGGTTTCTTTTTCTTTTGTCTGCTACGGACTTGTTTTCACTTATAATCAATGTACTAACCCTTGTTTTACTTAATGCTCTATGAATGAACCAGGTTCTGAAGTTTTGAAATCTAAGCAGATTAATGGTTAATTGCCTGCAAAGCACTTGTTTTCACTTACAATCAATTTCAAAATACTGGATTCACCTAACACTCTTTGAATGCACCAGGTTTTCAGTGGTGGAAACTAACCAAGTTACATGTTTATTTTCTTGCTATGAACATGTTCTGACTTACAATCAAAGTGAAAGCACGGTTTTTTCCCCAAAACTCAGTGAATTTAACAAGCTCTTCAGTTTGAAAACAGAGCAATTTACTTATTTAATTGGCTACTACAACCTTGTTTTCAATTACAATGTCAAAACACTGAATTTTCCTAACATTCTGAGAATTCACCAAGTGTTTTAGTTTTGATAACTAAGCAACTTCCTTGTTTTATTGGCTGCTATGCACTTATTTTCAGTTCCAATCAAGGTCCAAACCTGTGGTTTACCCAATGCTATATGTATGCACAAGGATATTCAATTGTGAAAACTAAGCGATATACTTGATTATTGGTTACCACACACGTGTTTACCCTAATAATCAATGTCAAAACTCTGGTTTTACCTAAGCTTTCTGAATGCTCCAGGTACTTCACTTTTGAAAACTAGGGATATCATTTTTTTATTTGGTTGCTACACACATGTTTTCACTTACAATCAATGTCAAAATAATGGTTTTACTGAAGGCTCTGTGAATGCAACAGGTTCTTCAGTTTTAAAATCTTGGCAGATTACTTGTTCAATTGGCTGCAATACATTTATTTTCATATGCAATCAATGTCAAAAAATGGATTTTACTCAATGCTATCTGTATGCACCAGGTACTTCAGTTTTGAAAATTAAGCAAGATACTTGTTTACTTGGCTGCTACACTCTTTTTTCACTTACAATCAATGTAAAACACTGGTTTTACCTAGCACTCTGTGAATGCACCATGTTCTTTAGTTTTGAAAAATAAGCTTTTTACTTGCTTATTTGGTGGTTACACACTGGTTTTAACTTACAGTAAATTTCAGAACATGGGTTTTACCTAATGCTCTGTGAATGCACCAGCTTCTGCAGCTTGGAAAATAGAAAATTAATGTTTAATTAGATGCTACACACTTGTTTTCACTTACAATCAATTTTAAAACACCGGTTTTACATAATGCTCTCTGTATGGAAGAGGTTATTCAGTTTCAGAAACTAAGCAAGTAACTTGATTATTTGGCTGCTACACATGTCTTTGCACTTACAATCAAGGTCAGAACAGTTTTTTATCTAAAGCTCTGTGAATGCACTAGGTTCTTCTGTTTTGAAAACTAAGACATTTACTTGTTCTGTTGGCTGGAATGCACTTGTTTTCCCTTACAATCAATACTAAAAGATTGGTGTCACCAGAGACTCTGTGAATGTACTATGATTTCCTTTCTGAAAACTAAGCAACTCATTTGTTTATTTGCCTCCTATGCAATTGTTTTCACTTAAAAACAATGTCAAAACACGGATTTACCCTACACTATTTGAATGTACAAGGTTCTACAGTTTTGAAGACTAAGCAACATACTTGCATATTTGGCTGCTAGAACTTGTTTTCACTTACAATCAATGTCAGTACATTGGTTTCACCTAACACCCTGTGAATGCACCATGATTTCATTTTTGAAAATTAAGCAGCTTACTTGTTTAATTGGCTGCTATGCACTTGTTTTCAGTTACAATCAAGGTCAAAACACGGGTTTTACACAATGCTATGTGAATGCATCACATTTTTCAGTTTTGAAAATTAAGCCAGTTACACATTTAATTGGCTACAATGCACTTGTTTTCACTTACATTCAACGCCAAAACACTGGTTTCACCAAAAGCTCTGTGAATGCACCATGATTTCTTTTTTGAAAATTAAGAAACTTGCTTGTGTAATTTGCTGCTATGCACTTGTTTTCAGTTACAATCAAGGTCAAAACATGGGTTTTAACGCCTGCTATATGTATGCACAAGCATATTCAATTTTGAAAATTAATCAGGATACTTGCTTATGGACTGCCACACACTTCTTCTCACTTATAGTCAATGTCAAAACACTGGATTTACCTAATGCTCGTTGAATGCTCCAGGTCTTTCAGTTTTGAAAAGTAAGGAAGTTACATGTTTATTTGGCTGCTACACACTTGTTTTCACTTCCAATCAATGTCAAAACACTGTTTTTACCAAATCATCTGTGTATGGACCAGATTCTTCAGTTTTTATATATAAGCAAGTTACTTGTTCACTTGGTTGCAAGACACATATTTTCACTTACAATCAATGTCAAAACATGAATTTTACCCAATGCTATCTGTATGCACCAGGTACTTCAGTTTTGAAAATTAAGCAAGTCTCTTGGTTTTTGGCCGCTATGTACTGTTTTCACTTACACTCAACGTCAATACACTGGTTTTACATAACATTCTCTGTATGAAACAGGTTCTTCAATTTTGAAAAGTAAGCAAGATACTTGATTATTTGGCTGATACTTGTTTTCACTTACAATCAAGGTCAGAACACTGGTTTTATTTAATGCTTTGTGAATGCACCAGGTTGTTCTGTTATGAAAACTAAGCAAATTATTTGTTCTGTTGGCTGGAATGCACTTGTTTCATTTACAATCAATATCAAATCACTGGTGTCACCAGATATTCTGTGAATGTACCATGTTTTCATTTACGAAAACTAAGCAACGTACTTGTTTATTTGCCTCCTATGCACTTGTTTTCACTTACAAACAATGTCAAAACAGGGGTTTTACCCAACACTATGTGAACATACAATGTTCTACAGTTTTGAAGGCTAAGCCACGTATTTGGCTATCTGGCTGCTACACACTTGTTTTCACTTACAATCAATGTCAAAATACTGGTTGAACCTAATTGTCTGTGAATTCACCAGATACTTCATTTTGGAAAACTAAGCAAGTTACGTGTTTACTTGGCTGCAATGCACTTATTTTCACTTACAATAAATGTCAAAACACTCATTTTACCTAACACTGTGTGAATGCAGCAGTTTCTGCAGTTTGGACACCTAAGCACATTAATGGGTAATTGGCAGCTAGGCATTTGTTTTCACTTACAACCAATGTGAAAACACTAGTTTCATCTAACACCCTGTAAATGCACCAGGTTTTCAGTGTTGAAAACTAACAAAATCACATGTTCATTTTCCTGCAATGCACTTCTTTCCACTCACAATCAATGCCACAACACTGGGTTATCCAAGGATCAGTGTATTCACCAGGTTCCTCAGTTTTGAAAAATTTGCAACTTACTTGCTTAATTGGCTGCAGCACACTTGTTTTCACATACAATAAATGTGAAAACAATGGTTTCATTGAAAGCTCTGTGAATGCACCATGATTTCATTTTTGAAAACTAATCAACTTAATTGTGTAACTGGCTGCAATGCACTTGTTTTGAATTGCAAACAATGCCAAAACATGGGTTTCATCCAATGTTATGTGAAGTCAGCAGGTTCATCAGTTTTGAAAAATAAACAGTTTACTGTTTAATTGGCTACAATGTACTTGTTTTCACTTACAATTAATGTCAAAACACTGGTTTCACCAAATGCTCTGCGAATGCACCATATTTTCATTATTGAAACCTGAGTAATGTACCTGTTTAATTGGCTGCTGTGGACTTGTTTGAATAGCAAACAATGTTAAAACTCGGGTTTTCCCAATGCTCTGTTAAGGCATCAGGTTTTACAGTCTTGAAAGTAAACAAGTTACTAGGCTATTTAGCTATTTCACACTTGTTTTCACTTGCAATCAATGTCAAAACATTGGTTTTGCCTAACATTCTGTGAATACACCAGGTTCTGCAGTTTTGAAAGTAAAGCAATGTAATAGTTAACTGGCTGCTATGCACTTGTTTTCAATTACAATTGATGACAAACGACTGTTTCAACCTAATGCTCTGTGAATGCACCGATTTTCAGTTTTGAAAACTAAGCAAGTTCCTTTCTTAATTCACTGCTATGACTTGTTTTCACATGCAATCAATTCCCAAACATGGGTTTTACCCAATACCTGTGAATGCATCAGGTTCTTTAGTTTTCAGAACTAAGCATGTTCCTTGATTGATTGTCTGTTATGCACTTGTTTTAAATTACAACATCTGTCAAAACAGTGGTTTTACCTAATGCTCTTAGAATGCATCAGATTACTCAGTTTTGAAATCTAAGCAAGTTACTTGTTTAATTGGCTTCTATGCATTTCTTTTCACATAAAATCAATGTTAAAATCTTGGTTTTACCTAAAGCTACATAAACTCATCAGGTTCTACAGTTTTGAAAAACAGGCAAGTTACATGTTAAATTGGCTACTATGCACTTGTTTTCACTTATATTCTTTTGCAAAGCAGTGGTTTTACCTAAATCTCTGTGAATGCACCAGTTTTTCAGTTTAGAGAACTCAGCAATTTACTTGATTAATCAGCTATTACACACACTGTGCTGCTCATATTGATGGTTTTCACATACAATCAATGTCACAACACAGGTTTTAACCAATGCTCACTGAATTCATCAATTTCTTCAGATCTGAAAACTCACATGTTCACTTGTTTAGTTAGCTGACATGCCCTTATTTTCACTTATGACAATCAATGTCAAAACAATGATTTCACAGAACAATCTGTGAATGCTCCATGTTCTCATTTTGAAATCTAAGTAAGTTATTTGCTTAATTGGCTGCTTTCCAATTGTTTTCACTTACAATCAATGTCAAACCATGGACTTTACTTAACACCTTGTGAATGCACCAGGTTCTTCAGTTTTGAAAACTAAGCAATTTACTTGTTCAATTGACTGCAATGCAATTTTTTTCACTTACAATCAATGCAAAACACTGGTTTAACCAAGCATTCCATGAATGCACAATGTTTTCATTTTTGAAAACTAAGCAACTTGCTTGTTTAATTGCCTGCTATGGACATGTTTTCACTTACAATCAATGTCAAAACACTGTTTTTACCTAATGCTCTGTGAATGAACCTGGTTATTCTGTTTTGAAAACTAAACAAGCTCCTTGTTTAATTCGCTGCCTTTGCCATTCAATGACAAAATCCTGATTTTACCCAATGCTCTGCAAATGCACCTGGCCCTGCTGTTAAGAAAACTAAGCAAGTTAAAGGACGATTTCTCTTTCAGTATCCTAATTGTATCATACCACTGTCTTCTCACCTCCATGGTTTCTGATGAGAAATCTATGCTGTCTTACTGGGCATCCCTTGTATGTGATGGTTTGTTTCTTCCTTGTTGCTCTGAGATTTTTCTCTTTATAGGTATTAGTCAGCCAGAGAGGTGCTGATACAAAATACCAGAAATCTTTGGTCTT
>JAQZBX010056375.1:0-18202 GCA_029593785.1 Cabassous unicinctus
ATGGTAAACGGGTGCGCTATCCATTGCGCCACACCCGCTTCCTGCCGTGAGGTTGCTGCATCAGCCCACCGCACCGCTCAGGCCGGCGTGTCCTCACAAGGAGGCCTCGGGACGCGAACCCGGGCCTCCCATATGGTAAACGGGGGCTCTATCCACTGAGCCACACCCGCTTCCCAGGAGTGTTTCTTTTTGTAACTTGTTTTTCAAGAATTTTTTTTTTTTCCATTTTATTTCTTTTTTCAGGAAGGTTCTTGGGCTAGTATGTCCTGAGTTTACCATTTTTTGATTTCTGGAGCTCCTTCCTCTGAAGTAATATTTATCTGGCTATAAGGATGCAATTCTTAAATTTCTGTGTGTGGTTTTCAGTGTGGTATGGGTTGGGCATCATGCCCTAGTGATTTGAACTTTATTCAATTATTTATTCATTCATTCATTTAGAAGATATTTACAATACTTTTTGGGGACCTACTATTGCCAGGCACCAAGTTTTTGTGGCAATATGCTGGTGAACAAAATGGGCATTTCACTTTTTCTGCCTATAGGTTTTTTTAGATTTTTCTCTTTCCTCTTTCCTCTGGAAATTGAAAATTTATAACATTTGCGTGCTGGCATTAGTATACTCTTATTAAGATTGCCTGCTCATGTCTTTCATTCTTCAGTTGTATAGTTTCCTCCTGCTCTGTAAATCTTCACAGTTTTTCTTTGTTATTTTCCCTCCTTTTTATTTATATTTCTCTTTTATATGGAGTAGAACTCGTTGATTCATATCTTAAGTATGATCCCATTACTTTATCACTTTTTTCTTTTTCTTCTGACATCTTTGACTTTTCACATTTTGATTCATGTTTCTTTAGCATCCACCTCTATGCCCACTGCCCCTATCTAGCTTTATATGTAGCTTTCATGCAATTTTTTGGTTCTCTAATTGTTTCCTTTTTATGATCTACTACTCTTCTCCATTTTTGCAAGGCTCTATCATAAATCTCCTTAAGATCATCGACTAGATATATTCTAAAAATTTCCCATTTTGCTTGAAGGAATTGTGTTATAAAAGAAGAATCTGGTCCGATTTCTTGAAGTAATACAATCCTCTAGAACTACATACTTTTTCCCTTTTAATCTTACCTTTGCATAGAGTCATTGGCCCTCAACTCACACATGAAATTTAGATCATTTGGACTAGTGTGAATCCAGGCTAGATGCAGGGATATTGCAGAATCCACAATCAAGGGGCTTGTGACGAAGCTCTGTGCCAAAGATGATTCCTGCACATTTGGCATGGCCTTGAGAATTAGCTAGGGCAATGCTAATTTCAGGTTAAGACAGTGTCATAACACCCAGTTCCTCACCAGATATAATTTTAGTCCAATGTTTACTCGAAAGTCCTTGAGCTTTTAAAATAATTATGGCAATTTCCACCCGAGAACTAATAAAACAACCAATAAGCCATAATTTGAAAATATATAAAATAAAAAAAACTAGTTAGAATATCCCTTCAAATGGGATTTGGCTAAAAACATTTTTTAAAAAATGAGGCCAGTAAAAAGAGTTTATTGAGAAATGAGAAAAAGGAAAAGTACACACCTGAGACATGGGTGCGCGTGTGCTACAGGGTGAGACGTGCCTGCTACAGGGTATCCTTCAAATGGGATTTGGCTAAAAACTTTTTAAACATAGCTATATTCCAAATTACCAACAACCATTAGATGAGAAATATGAAGATGCCATTATATCCAGGTAAGAAGCAACGTGAGGTCCTGTTCACATAAGTTCTGTCTTAATGTTAGGTAATGTCTATCATTTATCTCTTTCTTTTTAATAAGTAGTTTAAAGGAAAGCCTGTTTTCTTGTAGTCTCCTCTAGGTTCTTGGTTAGTGCCTATAAATCTAGTGATATATTGAATATCATTAGTTTTCAAAGAAAAATTGATTTCTTTCAGTGTAATGATCATCAATATAATAAAGGACTTTTATTATTAGCAGAAATACTTTTCAATTACTTTTTAAAAAGTAATGCACTAATTGTGCTAACTAGCATTCTCTTTCAAAAGTTTTTTGTCCGCCCAAATAGTACAATGTGTTACGCTCTGTGAATTTTTGTAGTTTTAAAATATGAGATGCTATAAAAATGCAAAAGTACTAGTAAATTTTCCTCCTAAATGTTGACAACATATAGTAAAATTGGAGACCTTTTAGACTTTTAAAATAATTTTAAATTTTTAAAAATTGAAATTTGGTAGGCAAGTACCCATGATTAAGTCTTAAGATACACTTGCACATTAATTACTAAAACCAATCTGTCAAATAGTAGACAATCATCTATGGCATTAGCATTAGCCTTCTGACTCCCCCCACCATGTGTGAAGGCATGTGCTTCTTTGAAGCAGAGGAAAAGAAAAAAAAAAGGACATTTTTTTTTGTGGTATTTTTAAGAATACAAGAAAACTGAACTCTCAGCTCTGACTGGAGTTACTTCAAATATATGCTACTGAATAGAATATTCCTTTTGACTACGTTCTACTCAGAGTCCTTTGCAATCTAGAGATTCTCCTAGTATCTGATCAAAGAGAAAGAATATAACATGGAAACTTCTTCCTCCTATGGATCATTGTGAACTGGCCAGCCTTCAGCTTGAGAAAAGAGAAGCTGTTACGGATGAGCTCTTTTTGTAGACTTGTTTCAAGCTGTGATTGTACTTAGGGTTGAATGAACATATTTTATCTCAGATGCAAATAAAACAAATGTATCCAACCAATATATATCCAACCAATAGCCAGATTAACTTTGTCTTTATTTCTTAAAATACAAAGTCAAGAAAACGGATAGTTCTTTTCAAGGCTATCTTTGTAAGTGTGTCTCCAAGTATATAGGGGATCATGATATGAAAATAAATGAAAACTATGTTATGGCCCCAAAAGGATTTAGAATTTTTTTAGTAATAAACGTATGCATTTTTCAGTTATCTTATTTTTCATAGTTCTCTATTTATTCCGTTGGAAATCTTTTGACCTTGAAAGCAAAGTCACCCTACTGAAAGTAATTTAATCAAGCGATGTGTTGAAGCACTTGGAAATGAATGTCTTCCTTTAATTTGTGAAACATTTCCCTTTTGCTATTAAATCTTATCACATGACATTTGCATGAAAATCAATTGTAGCACCTTAGAGGTGACTTTGAATAAGTTTCCAGTGCATAGCTACAAATGTGACCAGCAATGCATAATTAACAAACACTGTGTTCATCATGATTTATATGTATTTCTTGTTTTCTAAAAAACAAAATAGCAGTGCTCTTAATTCTACAAACAATTTTTTTTCTTTACTATTGGGAAAAGACAGTTTCTGAACATTTTAATGAACTTGCCCATATAAATATTCTAGGATAATGACATATGGTGCAAGTATTTTTACATAATCAGTCCCAAGATGGGATTAGCTAGTCATGTGTAACCAACAGATGTGTGCTTACAACAAACACACTTTGAAAATTCTGCCTTTCTGTTAGATGCGCATGGATTAAATATTTCTAGACACTTGGCTTGAATTGGTCGTGGCACTCAGGACTACAGTCATGATGGATATTTTAAAGAACTTTATCTCTGTTAAGTGCCCAACTTGCCTTTCTTATACTATAAACAGGTATGTTCCCACTTGTTACAATATTTGAGTGGTTAAATAGAATCAGGTAGCAAAGACGTTTCCGACCTACACCTGTTGTCAGGGTTGCCCTCTCTGCTTATTGTGGAAGTGCTATCGATGTATGCGCAGATGTCAACTTTGACCTTCATCCAAAGGCGAATCTGACAGATACTGAAACAAGCAACGGCTTGACATATTGGAGAAGCATTTTGACTTGACAGAAAGGAACAAAAAAAAAAAAACCATTTCCTTTAATAATGTGAGCTGTCAGTGAACACAGTGCAATGCCGACCCTGAGGATTCATTGCTCATTCAAGATGGTTTAGGGCATTGCTGGCGTCTGGCAGAAGCTGCACTTTTATAAGCCAACTACTTAGATTTAAATAATGGTGCTGATGTATTTGCTAGAAAAATAAAAACAGGGATTATGGTTTATAAAATGTTAGGCGAGTTGCTGACTGGTGGATAAATCATGAGGCCATGTACAGAATCTGTCCCTGCCAAGCCACCAGGAAGCGAGATTTGCCGACGACAAACAGGAAGTGGCTACTGTTTCTCCCTCTCCCCACCAGCACTGCCACACAGTGGGTTACTGAGCCCAGGATAAAACTCACTTGCAAAAGAGAAGCCAGACTCTTGCACTCCAGTCTAAAAGAAAGAGTGGTTCATGATTATCGAGGCATTCTCTTGGTCCTAAAGCATAACTGAGAATCACCTGACATTGAAACAGAGTCCCTGAAAGAAAGAAAAAAGCAAAACACAAAACTTCTATCTGAGTTTCACCAGGAGAAACTAGAAAAGAAAGAAATTCAGAATGAGCAAGATTTTAGCCACTCTGATGAAGGAATAGCTTTATTTCCTTAATGAGGAGGAACTGCAGACACATATTGAATACACTTTAAATCCTTTACAGTTCATTGTATGCATCTTTTTTAAAAAATTGGCTGTAGTTTTCATTACCGAATGTGTGTTCAGTCTATCTCTACTTGTGGTTTTTGTAAAATTCTGAGTTAAGGAAACCTTCATGTAGCTGTATATAGAGATAGATGTGGGATATAATGTATCCTATTTGATAAATAGAATCAAGATTCTGATTCCCACATTGGGCAAAATCAGTTAGGAAATGTGATGGGTAAGCTAATGTGTCAACTCGGCCAGGTAATGCCCAGTAGTTTGGTCAAGCAAGCAATGGGCTAATTGTAATACAAGGGCATTTCCTGGACTTTAATCATCTGTGAGTTGATTGCATAGATGGCTGGTTACATCCGCAATCAGCTAAGGAGACTGCAATGAGTGACGTCTCATCCAATCAGTTTCCTTAAAAGAGGAAGTGATTTCAGCATTCTGAGAGAGAATTTCCATCTTTACTTTAGACAGCCAGCATCTCCTGGGAACTCATCAAGGACCTTCATCAGAGCCCCTTGTTTGCAGCCTGCCCTGCAGAATTTGGACTTGTGCATCCCCACAGTCACATGAAACAATTTTATAAAATCTCATACTATTTGCAGATATCTCCTGTTAGTTCTGTTTCCATAGAAAACCCTGACTAATACAGGAAGCAACTTCTCAAAATTAATTATAGTGGCTGCTGAAAACAGTGGAGACCTCATCTCATAAAACAGGCCAAGATGCCAAATCCATTTCTTTATTTGTCCACTTGTGTCACTCAAATGACTAACAAGCTGAAGCAATAATGATATTTTCTTATGTAAGAAAATACATTTAAATACATAAAGTTGATTAACACATATATTAGTATTAATCATATTATAAACAAGATACTTATGAAAAGGGCAAAAAGAATTGTGCAAGCAATAGTACTTATTTTAGAAGGCTACCTGGAAAAGAATAAACATAAACATTAATACATAAGGCACTCCATGTTTCAAAATATATTTTAGACGGAAAACAAGTTAATAGCAAATAACAAAAGTAATCCATAAATAGTAAAGTAAGATATTGGTAAATAACTTTATAGACTTAAAGGGAAAAAAGAGTCATTTTTAAGAATACCAAAAGTGAAAACTATATATATTTTATGTCAAAAAATCACCATTAATACAATTTAAAGTTATGTGCCAATCTGGAGGGAAAATTAAACACATATAACAAGAATGACAGTCTTACTGTACAGCACCAAAAGAACTTGAGACCTCACTTAGTAGCACTGTTTCAGTACTGGTTCATCAATTGTAAAAATGTCCCATACTTATTGATCTAAGAGGTCAATAATAGGGTAACTGTGTGTGGGTGTGGGGGTGAGGGTTGTATTGGAATTCCCTATACTTTCCGTGTAATTTTTCTGCAAATGTAAACCTAAAATTTCCCTAAAAATAAAGTTAAAAAAAAATGGTGTCCTTAATGAAAAAATTCTTACAAGTCCTTTAGAGAAAGATAATCACTCTCAAGAAAAACACAGGCAAAATCATGAGCAAGAAATACACTAAAGAAGCTCTTTTGTCCAATAAAGTTTATAAAAACAAATCATGAGCAAGAAATACACTAAAGAAACTCTTTTGTCCAATAAAGTTTATAAAAATAAATATTCAAATGCCCTTGTCATTAGAGGAAAGCAACAATGAAATTCTGTTTAAGGGCTATTAAATTAGCAAGGACCCCAGAGAAAGGTCATAACCAGCACTGCACACTGACACAAGCATGGGGAAAATGGATTCCTATGCACTGCTAACCGTCTTGAACATTTGTCAAATTTTATAGAAATGTGTACAAAAATTAAAATTTTCAGAGGCCACTTCTGGAAGTGCATCCTAATGTACTCATATAGATATTGGTGCAAAGTTATTTCTTAGCATTAATTGTGAGAGTTGAAACAAAAGGATGGAAAAAAGGGTTTGGTTTAGTAAATCTGGATACATGCAGACAATTAAATAATTGGAATTACTGGAAAAACATATAACATCAAAATGATAGTTATCACTAAAACTAACAATCAGTTTGATTTTTATCTTTTCTCTTACTCTATTACTATTAATTTATATTAATAGTATAATATAAATTATACTATTATAATATAATAGTATAATCAGTTTGATTTTTACCTTTTCTCTTACTCCATTACTATTAATTTATATTACAGAAATAACCTGGATTGTGAACAGAGGCTTACACATGGAAATATTTATTTCAACATTTATATAATAAAGATCTGAAGTTTCCTATAGGCCTCACATTTGGAAATGGTTAATATATTATCACACATTAACATTATACAGCCTCTGGATGTCATATTACAGCTTTTTATAGTACATCTTTAATATAAGGTATACTCACAAATTCATGCACACAATTTCTCTTTCAGATATATATTATAATGAGAAAGATGTCTCTGAACACATTTTAAGTTAGGAATATTTTTGAGTAGTTTGAGATGGGGTCATTTTTTTAATTTTCTTTCTACTTTTAAGTACTGTTTGAAATTCATACAATAAACTTTTAGAAATAAAATTCCTATTCCCCCCCACCCCCAAAAGATATATAGAACGTCTTTATAATTTTGTACTTAATTCATATGATATGAAGTTAGGTTTAAAAACCTGCATACAATTTTTTTTCTGTACAATATGATCAAATTTATGTTTACCTTTTTATGTAGAGTAATGTGTAGCATAATTAAGGAAGATTATTTTCTTCTTAATATTTCTTAATTTTGCACAGTTTTAATTTAAAATTAAGAGAAGTTTGTGAAATAAATCTCATGAGAAAACTTTTCTTCAAAATTAGTTAGGTAGAATCAAAATTCAACACAAATCATCCACAATTGATCTGAAATCCACAAAATAGTTCACTGTAAACTCATTTACTTCAAAGTAGATACATAGGCAATTTTGCGATATTATGGAAACATTTCCAGATACTGGTTGTAAAATTACAACATGAAAAATCGTGCTGACGTGGTTGTTTTTTTTTTTTTTTTTTTTTATGACAAGATCATTATTTGGGTACCTGACATTTATAATTAACAACAATTGCATTGGACTATCCATTACATATTTACAACATATCACAGATTGCTGAAAATATAAGGCAGGAGAAACAAAACAATATCTTATTTCCAGCAGTTCAGTCTGATTATTTAAATGGAAATAAAGCAGATAAATTTTGACAAATAGAAATCACATTAGCCATAGCAACACACAGTGACTGGTTTGCTTTAGTTCATCATTGTTCTGTGATGCATATTGTGCTAATGGACTAAAACACGGTCTTTTACTTAATTGCAAGGTCTTTGGTGGATAACAGCATTCTTGTGTCACTGGACAAATTGAATCGCTCTATTTAAAAGACCTAAAGTATTCCTTAGATACCCCAACATTATTCAGTCTGACAACTTTGGATAGCATGGCACATAGCTTCATTTGCAATAGTGAGAATATAGATTTTTTTCTGATACTCTGTAAGGGAGAAAGTACTATGAAACTAAAAGAATACACTGGACAGCTTTTGTTTTGTAATTATTTCTTGAAAAAATGATTCTCTTCTTTTGCACCATTTTTTTTCTAAGTTAATATACACCAGTTGGGGTGAGAAGCACATAAAACTTTAAATAGGTTGTAACGTACCACATATGCCAGCACTTCCTACTCTCTTCATTTTAATTCATGCTATATCAATCATTTATTTATTAATTTATTTTTAGAAGATTTGTTGATACTAAATTCTTTAGGTATGATGTAGATAGCACAGTTTTTATAAACTTTATGTCATCACCACCAAAAGGGAAGAAGCAAAATGTGAGATATTTGAATTTGAAACAAATAATTTTGTATGCAACACTTTTAGGCTCCTAACCTCTTTATGATTTCTTTATTATTCAAGAAAATACACTTTTATAATTATGCTATGAACTTCAGTCCATCGTTTGCAATAAAGTTCACTGTGTTGTACAGTCCTTTATCTTTTGATTTTTTTCCAGTAACATATATATGACCTAATATTTCTACTTTTAACCACATTCACATATATAATTCTGTGCTGTAAATTACACTCACAATGTTGTGCTACCATCCCCACCATCCATTTCCAAAACCTTACAATCAGTCCAAATAGATATTCTGTACAAATTAAGCATTTACTCCCCATTCCCTATCCCCAACTCAGCCCCTGGTAACCTACATTCTAATATATTCTTTTATTTAAAGAAAACTATTAATAAATCCAGAAGTTCTCCTATCAAAAAGTAAATTATTAGAAGTTGGCAAGTAACACTCTTTCCCTGTCCATATATTTCCTAAAACCTGTTGGCACAGCATAGAAAAGAAAAAAAAAAAAATATATATATATATATATACTACTTGTAGTGGATTTTATTAATTTTTAAAAAGAATATACTGGTATGTGGGAAAATAGTTGATTTTTGCATATTTATTCTATGATTAATCACCTCATAGGAGTCTTTTTTTACTAGACTTTTTTATGTTAATTTTAATTAAATTTTATTTTCATTAGAGAAGTTGTAGGTTTACAGAAAAATCACGCGTAAAATACAGAGTTCCCATATACCACCCTGTTATTAACACCTTATATTAGTGTGGCTCATGAAATGAAAGAACATTTTTATAATTGTACTTTTAACTTGAGTCCATCATTTACAAGAGGGTTCACTGTGTTGTATAATCCTATGGTTTTTTTTCTGTTATTTTTTATTCTATTTTCTTTAACATTTGTTTATGTAGTCATATCACATCCAGATAAAAATCAATTTGTTCTCCTGTTTTCAATAGATATACCTCATATTCTTTTTTTGTATTGCTTGGGCCAGAACTCCCAGAAATATAAAATAATAAAAGTGAATCCAAGCATTCTTTTCTTACCTTTTATTTTGAGGAGAATCTTGGAGATTTCACTGTTAACAGTAAATTTCACTGTTATTTCTGAATTAGTATCTTACAATTAAAGGAAATATACTTTGAATTATTGGATACTAACTATGCCTTGGTCAGAAATTGATCTGGATTTTACTTTACATCAATTATTTAAATATATATTTTAGTCTACCCTTAATGAAATACTTTTGTTTTTTTTTCTTCTGATTTTAAAATTAATTCATGTTCATTAGAATATAATTCCAAAATTACAAAAAGCTACATAAGAGAAAGTAATATTACTTATAAAACTGCCAATAAAATAAATTGATATGATAATAAGGTATAAATTTCAATCCTTTCTTATAAGATATACATAAGACTTCCAAAATGCTAAGATGTTAATATTCAAGTTATTTTGCATGCAAATATTTTAATTTAACTACATACTACTCTAGGACCATTTACATACATATAAAATATAGAATTAACCTCATCCTTCAAATTAAAAAATAGTTTTCATTTTTGTAGATGTATCTAGTTTATTTTCTTGAGCCCCATATTTTAAATATTTGTTCTGTTTCAAATTTTTGGCTTCTGTTTCTAGCAACTACATGTATATTTACTTTTCTTTATCTATCACTTTGCATCTATCAAATGAAAAGGAAACCCCCAGTTTTCAGAAAGAACACAAGCAAGGTGAGTAATTGCTTAACCACAGTGGCCAAGATGATGAAGTGAGGAGGGGACAGAAGGTGAGATTTACTACCTGTATAGGATTAAATTAAAAAGACCCTGACATTCAGGTGATATACAAAAAAGAGTAGTAATTGAATATGACCTGGAAGAAATGGGTGCCTTTAGCAACAATAAAAAAAGTTTAAGGCATGGAAAATTCAGTTTCATTTATGAACATCTAAAAGGCATAGACTTGCCTCCTCCCCTCCCCTCCCTTCCCCTCCCCCCCCCTTTTTTTGAGGTACCAGGGATTGAACCCGGGACCTTATATGTGGGAAGCCAGCACTCAACCACTGAGCTTCACCAGCTCCCCGAAGCTGGTTTTCTCATTTTTTTTTTTTTTTTTTTAGGAAGTATCAGGGATTGAACCTGAGACCTTGTACAAGGGAAGCAGAGGCTCTACAACTTGAACTAAAGCTGCTCTCGAGACTCACCCTTTAAAATGATGACTACAATCCCACTGCTTGATTGTATGATGAAAAATCTTTGCATAATCATATGCTCGAAATTCAACTTATTTGTGTTGAACCTTTTAGGTAAAGTGTTGAGACCACAAGTAAGTTATAGGACAGCTCAGTATAACTAAGTTATAGAACAAGAATACACATATTACAATTGTTCACAATGTTAAATTACTAATGTATAATTAAATTAAAAGATGGAATGATTGAGACAGAAGAGGGGATAGGAAGAATTTTTTCATCAGTTCTTTTCTAAAGCCATTCATGTCATGGTACAAGTGACATGGCAGTAAATGTAAGTACTGATAACGGAAAGATAACAAGAACAATAAAGAGTAAAATGTATGGAAAGGAACATGACTCTACTGAAGAAAAATCAATTCTAAGGTGTCATCATTGAACAAGAAGGAGGAAAAACAGAACTTAATACTGAGCTGACAAGAAAAGCAGAAGGAAAGACAAACATATAAAGAAAGCGACACTCAAACACTTATTAAATAAATAATTCTAGAGTACCTGCATTCTGTTGGATTCTCCTATTGATTAAGGATTAACCACTGAGCAAAATAGACCAAGAATCTCTCCCTACAGAACTTACAGTCTAGTGAAGGAGATGAACAGATATTAAAGGATACATTGAACCATGATAAAGGCTGTGGAGAAAATGAACCAAGGCACAGGGTTTAAGGAGAGCTATGGGGTAGGGGGTGAGGGTGGGGGGCAGCTATTTTTTAACAGGATGATGGAAAGTGTTTTTCTATATGACCTTTGGGTAGAGATCTGAAAGAAGTGCGGATCATGCTGATGGAGGTCAAGGTGAATACAAAGACGCAGGGATGATAGGGTGCCTGGCATTTGGGGAACAATGAGTAAAGAGAAGGACCTGGAGGAGAGGGCTTGGAGGTGAGATTGTAGAGGTCGGGGTCTGTGGGAACCACCTGCGACATTCCTTTGCTCAGCAGTAATTCATAACTTTGGTTCCAGATTAGAATTGCCTGGAGTGCTTTAAAACCACTGGTGATTTGGTCTTACTCTCAGAGAAGGTTATGGCCTGGGTATCGCAGATTTTAAAACTCCTGAAGTAATTATAATTTGCAGTCATGGAAAGGGCTTCTGTCTTAGAGTGTAGTAAAAAGGAAAGTGAGGTAATGTAAGAGGGAAATCAAGTGAATGATGTTCTGGAGGTCAAGAGAACAACACTTGAAAAGTTGAAGGGATGAGCTAAGTCAAATAATGCCTTTTGAGCCAGCAAGTTGAGAACTGCTTTGACCACTGAAACTAACAACATGGAGGTCATTAGAGATCTTAATAAATGCTGTTTGTTCACTTTTTGAGAAGGGAGTCCTGATTGGCCTGGGTTCATGAGACAAAATGGGGACAGAGGAAATGGACAGTCTACATATTTATAGCTCTTCCCCCCACCTCCCAAGATGGCTCCCTCATCTGTTTGCTCATTGTCTGCTCATTTCTTCTTTAGGAGGCACTGGGAACCGAACCTGGGACCTCGTAGGTGGGAGGCAGGTGCCCAACTGCCTGAGCCATATCTGCTCCCCCTATACAGCTCTTTTGTGGAGCTTTTCTATGGAGTTGAGCAGAAGAATGGCCCATTGGTGAAGTATCATGTGTGCTCAAAGAATGCTGGTTTAAAATTGAGGGCACCAGATCATGTTTTCTGATACAAATAATTCAGTAGAGTGGAAAATCTAATAATTAGATGTATTAATTGTGAAGTGCTTTAGAACATTGATTGGCTCATATAAATGTTTTATAAATGTTTGCTAAAGTGAATGAATTATGAAAAAAGGGAAGCTCAGTGTGGACAGACAGTCCTCAGTTGGATGTTTACTATAGTATAAGTGATGTTAACAGATTTGGTGGTGGGGTCTTGAAGATGATTTCTTCAGGTTTTTTTTTAATCTGCGCCAAATAAAAGTAATGTCACCCACTGAAAGTAAAGAAATGGAAGAGCTGTTTTATTGTTTTTTGTTTTTTGGAGCAGGGAGAAAACTTGAAATAGTTGTTTAGGTGATTGAGAGAGTGAAATGATTTGGATAATGCAGTGGGATTCCCAGGAGCCAGGAAGCAATGAGGACCCACTGGAGGTTTGGGTCAGGAAGTTTTCTGAGAGCAGCATGCCAAATTTGTCTGCTTCTCTTCAGTCAAATTCCAGTGCTTTGGTGTAGGGATGTGATTACAAAGATAAATACTTCAAGAACAACCTCAAAAGACATACAAATGAATGCAGGTATTTATTCTTTATAGCAATGAGTGAAATATACAAGTTTGGCAATCCTAATTATGGAAAAATAGACAAGTGAAAAATGTATAATATCAGAAATTTCAAGGAGGCATGGCAACAAATTACTAATTTTGTGGTTCCATCATGTACGAGTATGTGTGTCTTAGTTTCCCAGATGCTGCTATAACAAACTGGATGGCTTGAAACAGAAATGTATTGCCTCACAGTTCTGGAGGCTGGAAGTCCAAAATAAAAGTGTGAGCAGGGCTCTGCTCTCTCTGAAACCTGAGGGGGAGAACCCTCCCTTGTCTCTTCTAGCCTCTCTTGTTGGCCAACAATCCTGGGGCTTCCTTCATTTGTAGCTACTGCACTCCAGTCTGTCTGCACCATCACATGGCCTTTTCCTGTGTCTATGTCCAAATCTCCTCTTCTTCTAAGGACCCCAGTCGTACTGGATTAGGACCCACCCTAATCCACTTTGGCCTCTTCTTAACACATCACTTCTTCGAAGACCCTATTTCTCAATGAGGTCCACTCATAAGACCAGAGCTTAGGGCTTGAACATGTCTTTTTTGGGGGATACAGTTCAACCATAACATTGTGTTCATAAAAAATAGACTTCAAAGACATAGAACATTTTAGCAGATAAAGAATTATGGAAGATGTTTAAAAAGTCATCAATTCCCAACCTAAATAATGTATGCCTGGGATCAAGGGTATGCAAATGTTATAGGGCAGTCAAAATTATGGGAAATGAAAAACCAAAGTATGGGAAATGTCCCAATTTATTTTTCAAGGCTCATGTCACCCAAAGAGACACTTTTAAAAAGCATAAAAATTGAAATGGAAAAATGAATGAGGATGTACCTACACAAATAAAATATTAGCAACTCAAAGCCAGAATTTTGAAATAAATGACCATAATGAACTTTGGTATTGTTTCGGAAAGAATTATTCAATATTAGAAAATCAATTAATATAAATATTTTTAAACTTAAAATTTATTTGAATACTATTTCATTAATAAGAGTGTATAGTTGTGATGTAAATCGCCATTTCAATTAGTCTTGGTGATACTTTTGAAAAATCAGGTGGCATCTTGTCAGTTTGATTAGTTTAATCTTGATTTATCCTCAAAATTTGATGTCAATGAGTAGCAGATATGTCTACTCTCCTAGTTTCCTGTTTTTACTTCGGATTGAATTTACTATTTTGTTCAAACCTTGGTTTTTTTCCAAATATACTTTTTGACCCATTTGCCCATTTTCTTTTTTTTTTTTTTTGCTTAAAATTAGGTAGATGATGAATATACTCACTTGACTAGATATACATAACCTGCTTGTCTGTTTTAAACAAGCTCATCCAAAGTGTCACAAGGCAATGAAAGTGAACAGAAATGAGGGATGGCCACTGGTTGACCTCTCTGTGATAGGGAACATGTGTCTTTCCAATACAACATACTTGGATTCTACCAATGATACATTAAAGTATGATAAATGGATTTGAGTAATAGAGGCATTTTAAGTCCACATATGTTATATTCTTATAACTTAATTTTTTGTATATTTTGTCAAAAATATAGAATTTCTAATACTCTCTTCTTGAATGTCAGTAGGTACTCTTATAAACTTGACTTTCCTAGCTTGATATTAAGATATATTCTTTCCATATAACCACCATACCATTGTCATATCTAACAAAGTCAACAGTACTTTCTTCACATTATCTAATTTCAAGGATAAAATCAAGGTTCCCAAATTTTCTCACACATGTTCAATTTCTTTGAATAAGGATCCAAACGTGGAGTTTGCTAGTTGTTTCTGAAGTCTCTTTCATAGTCTAAAGGACACTTCCTCCCTTCCTCACCCCTCCCCACTTTTTCATGCCATTGTTTGTTGGAAAAACTGGCCATTTCTCCTGAAGAATGCTCAGTATGCTGTATTTGGCTGGTTTATTTCTCATAATTATCAATTTGTGCTTCTATCACCTTTATTTCCAGCAAACCAACAGACTAGAAGTTGATTAAATTCAAGTTCAATTATGTAGGAAATTTGACCTCTAAAGGGTTTTATTTACATTCAAAACTGTCACATCTATGAATGTTTGGAGAGCTATGCACCCATGATTTTAAAGTTAATCCATTCCTGTGGGTGGGAACCCATTTTAGATAGGACCTTTTTCTTTCAATCTTATTTGTACATTTAATAATTGAAAATATAAACAATAAGTTAAGAATAAAAAGAAAATACAGTTGAATAAAAACATACATTTCTCAATTAACCTTTTGATGAGGCTACTTTAGTTATGGTGTGACTCACCTCAATCAGGATAGATATTAGTCCTATTACTGAAGCCCTTTATAAGAGCAAGCAATTCAGTAAAAGAGAGGGAAAACCATGGAAGCAAGAAGCTGAAATCAACAAAACATGGAAGAGAAGGGAGATTTGAGCAAACACTGCCATGTGTCTTGCTATTGGATAGTGGAGTCAAGGATCTCTGGTGGCCAGTCTTTGGGAAGAAAGCATTAATGTTGTCTTGATTTGGACATTTTCCTGGCCTCAAAACTGTGAATGAATAAATTCTCATTGTTTAACCCAACCTATTTCATGGTATGTCCTTTGAGCAGCATAGGAATCTAAAGCAGTCACCTACTCGATATATCCAGGATCATTCATTTCAATTTGATTTTTATTTTTTGAGGTTTTTAATCATTTAGTGACTAAATTTGTAAACTATGCTGCTAAATTTAAAATTTTTAAAATATTCTTTATTTTTTAAAAAGATAACTGAATTACATAAATGTTACATAAAAAATATATAGAGTATGCCCCGCTTCCTAGCTCTCCCACATTTTCCCACATTAACAACATACTTTTAGTGTGGTACATTTGTTAAAATTATGAACACATTTTGGAGCATTGCCACTAAGCATTGATTATAGTTTACCTTGTATTTTACACTCTCTCCCACACAATTTTGTAAGTTATGACAAGATATATAACGGCTTGTATTTGTCATTGCAATGTCATTCAGGACAATTCCTAAGTCCTGAAAATGTCCCCATACTATACCTGTTTTTCCCTCTCTCTCCCCTCAGAACCTCCAGTGGCCACTGCCTCTACATCAATGATAAAAGTTCTTCCATTGCTAGAATCACAATAAGTTTATACTAGAATACCAGTAAGTTCTACTCTAGTCCATTGTACATTGCCCAATCCTGAGGATTCTGGGATGGTGATGCTCACTCCATCTCCTATTGAGAGGGACCTTAGATCTCATGGGACAGATGGATGGGACTATCTTGCTTGCAGTTGCAGACTCTCTGTTCATTGAGATGGTTGTTCATCATCATCTCCTTTTTAGTTGCACTGGGTGAGTCCAATGAACCGGAGAGTAGGTGTTGCAACTCTGCTGAGATTCAGGGCCCAACTGGTACATGGACAGGCCAAATATTTAAGTCTCTTAGATATACAGCTATCAACTCTAATACTAACTATAGGTTCAGATAGAAGGGGCAGAAGTGCCATGTGTAGGGAAACCACAACTGAGTCCATCTCTGTACACTGGAGAACATAAATTCCAAAGAAGGCCCCACTGGCAGGGCACCAAGCTCTTCCTATAATGTCTGGATGTCTCCAGAGCCCTCAGTAGCCCTGCTCTTTGAGGCAGTATTTACTTTGACAGTCAATGAGATCCTGCTGAGATGTGCATAAGCTTAACCTCTGGAATGACCTCCCAACTCACTTTGAAGTCTCTTAGCAATATAAACTCATTTGTTTTTACTCTTTCCCCCTTTTGGTCAAGGTTTTTTTCCAGTTGCATTGCTAGTTGGTGCTTGGTAGTAATCCCTCGGTGCCAGGGAGGGTCATCCCTGAGCATCATATCCCATTCGGGGGGGAAAGTAATGCATTTATATGCTGAGTTTGGCATAGAAAGAAGCCACATTTGCACAACAAGGAGGGTCTCAGGAGGTAACTCTTAGACACCCTCTAATACTAGGCTAAGTTACAATTTCAAAAGTAAAGGTTCATAAGTATAGTCATCACTTACTTATAGCTTTTCAGTGGTCCATCCTCCTTCACTAGTCACTGCCCCTTTACTCAGGGGACTCTTGCTGTCCCATTAGAGAATGTGGGAAAGCTCCCCAAAATGGGAATTCTATATGCTTTTGGTTATTGTGTGAATCTCCACACACCATGACAATGCCCCATGAACACTTGAACACATTCATATGCCTTATAGGTGTGCCCCAGGTGAACCTCCTCCCATTCATCCCCCATCTCTGACACCCTGCACCAATGATCCTCCCCTGTCACAGTTGTAACTCTTCTGTAATCCAAACTGTCTTCAAAATTGAAGCCAACAAAATAACCGAATACAATTAATAGGAAAATGATATAATAATGGTAGTATAAAAAATAATGAATGAAATACAAATTTTTTAAAAGTTTGAAATAAAAAAATTAAAAAATGTAAAATTAAAAAAAATTTGACATTATGTCTGTCATCACTGTAAGATCTGTTGTCTTGTATATACAGTGACATTTTCTTCTGTTTATTCCCCCAGTGTCTTCTTTTTCTCATTTTGTCCTCAAAGAAGCTTTAGGTTATAGAAAAGTGACATACAGAATATAGGTGATTCCCATATGCCTAACATCCTCCCCCTTTCCCCCTTTTCCCTATTAAAAACATTTCACATGTGGATGATACATTTGTTACAATTGATGTACAAATATTGAAACATTGATACTAACCATGGTCAATGATTTTTGGACTGTACAATTTTACTTTTATAGATTTTGATGAAGTTTAAAATGGCCTGTATCCATCATTGCAAGATCATGTAGAACAACTCCATCACCCCCAAAAAGCTCATGTTCCATCTATTCTATTCCTCCCTCCCCCTCCTCTTGGGACCCACCATAACCACCAAGAGTAATGCATTGAAGGACAAGATTCATATTTACTTGCAACAACATTGAAGACTTGAAATACTGTCCTGTCCTCCCCTACTAGGCACGGCCTATGCTCTCAAGAGACTCCTGCCCCTCTATTTGAGATTATAGCAGGACTCCGCAGGATGGGAGACCAACACCTTCCCACTCATTCTGTGAGTCTCCACCCACTGATATAACACACTATGACAAGATGAACACTACACACACTCTAGAAGCCCACCCCAGGTGCGCCTTATCCCACATGCTTCCCACACCCAAAACCTTAAACCATTAACCCTCCCCTGCCATATTTGCCAAAAGAACATTCCCAACTTGTAGTTTCAGCCACATACCCACAAATCCCCATA